>BMAC01001451.1:0-13249 GCA_014905375.1 Phtheirospermum japonicum
CATTTATCGTGCCAAATAACATTGCTCGCATATTATTTTCCTGCGTACGGTAATCTACCAGGGTACATTATCAAAGGGAAAAACGCATGTCATTGGACGCGATTGGAACATGGTAAGAAAAATGTCTTTCTTAACAATAVTGTATTTTTACCATTTAATCATCTTTATCGGAGTTGGAGAAAATCATTTAATGTGAGACCAAAAGATGGTAGTGCTCCAATGTCATTGACTGGTGATCAACTATTTGACAAGGTAAAGCATCTAAATACTAAATTTGGTAAACCTTTTTCGGGAGACCTAGTTACAAGTTTGTGGGAAAAATATTCAATTTTCTTTGAATTGTCGTATTGGAAGTCATTGTATGCGAGACATTTTCTTGATGTGATGCACATCGGAAAAAATGTGTGTGATACCATCATTGGTACACTCCTTGATGTGCCAGGAAAGTCTAAAGATGGTATTAGTGCTCGGTTAGACTTTGTAAGTATGGGAATAAGAATAGAATTAAGACTGATAAAGAAGGGTACAAGTTTGCATATACCTCCAGCGGCTCATACTTTAAGCATAAAAGAGAAAGTTATTTTTTGTAAGTTTATTCGTGGAATTAAAGTTCTGGAGGGGTACTCTTCAAACATCAAGAACTTGGTATCCATTAAATATTTGTTGTTTGTATTATTAAACTGGCTCCACGTTCTTTTTCTTATTTGTTTGATAATTTTTATAATACACTTTGTATTTTAAGGTTTATTTTAACATTTATTTTATATTATCTTACAATATTTCTTATTTTCCTTTTTGATTTATTTTAATTATTCAATAAAATTACAAATAAAAATTTGAGAAATTTATTAAAAAATATAAAATAATTATTTAGAAGTAGATTTATTAAGAACCGCTTGCTCTAAGGAGAATATTACGCCTCCAGTTTGCCCCATGTCTTTAAAAGTGATATTTGTTATGAACCGCCTCTTTTAGTTTTAAAAGTGATATTTGTTATGAACCGCCTCTTTTAGAGACCATTGGATTGTCTGAGATACTCAAACCATTAAATCGTGAGTTCGAGTCTTTTGTAGAACATTTTGGAGTATGTTTTTTAAACAGGGCACGAATAATAATAATAATAATAATAATAATAATAATAATAATAATAATAATAATATCCATTATTATTACAATAAAATATAAAATAAATAAAGAATTGTAATTATTTTATAAATACATATTCAATAATTCTGAAAATTAAAAAGTCATCAAAAATAATAAAAAACATATACATAAATCTGATTTGTTTTTAAATTAGTGACAGAATGTTTAAAACTTCTAAATAATTATTAAAAATATATAACATAAAAAAATAATATTACAAAATTACATAATGTAATATGGAATGGAATTATAAAAATAATATAAGCGTAAATTTTAAAAAATTTATAATTATTTTGAAATTAATCACACTCTGTTATATTTTTATCTAATTTAAAAGCATTTTTAAATTCTAATTATAATACTTTGTAAATTTTTCTTTATTCTTATTATTAATATATTAATTAATTATTAATGATTACATATTTATATTTACATTCATTTAACTTACTTTATAATTTTTAATGACTTATAATAATTTTCTATAATACTTTTAATTTTTTTTTACTTTAATATTTATTAAATAAATATATAAATATAAATGATAGTTTATTAATAATTTGACTTATTTCAATTTTTGAAAAATAATTAGTATTATATTATAACATTTTATATATTGTATAAATTATATTATAGTGTATTTATATTTTCTGATTTGAATATTAAAAAATCATATAAAATACCAAAAATATAAAGTATATTTGAGTTTTATAACATTATTGGAAAAATATTCAAAACTGCTAAATAATTATTTAAAAAACTACATAAATAAAATATAAAAACTTACAGTAATTTTAAAATTAATCAACTTAATTAGGTTTTATATGAATTTAAAGTATTTTGAGATTTATTTTATAAATTTACAAGATTTATGTACATATTGTCTTTTTAAAATAAGTATGCACAACTAAATAATTACTTTTATATTTATTTAACTTGCTTTATGGTTTTTCTTAACTTATATTATTATTTTATATATCTAAAAAAATTCAAATTTATAAAATAATTTTATAAATTTAAAAAGTATTATTATCATTTTTTTATATTTATTTAGTATTATATTATATCATTTAATGTTTTTTCTACAAAAATCCTCAATTAGTTTCATGGTGTGACAACTCTTAATATTATTTTATGATATTTCAATATTTTGTATTTTTCATGGAATAATTATTTAGAAGTTAATTACATATTATTATATCTTTATATAATAATAATATTATAGAATATTTGTTTATTTATTTTTCCATATTTATTTAACTTACTTTGTAAATTAAGGTCTTCAATTATTATTCTATGATTCTTAAGTTTCTTTTATTTTAAGATTTATTAAATAATTATATTATTTCAAAATTTGTTTCTTATAAAATTTTTATGATTTTAAGTTTTGAGATTTATCTAATATTATATTATAACAATTAATATAAAAAAATTAAATAGTATTATAAATTAAATAGAGAATTCATAGAAGAAGTTAAATTAGCTAATAAACTCTAAAATTGAATTCTAGAAAATCATTATATAAATCTAAGAAACAAATCTATAAATTTATTTCCAAACCACACAAATCTATAAATCTAAGTTAAATATAAATATTTCCAAACCACACAAATCTATATCTCGATTAGGTTATACATCATTCATTTAAGGATCAGGCTTTTTGCTTTGATTTTTTTTAAAATATTTTATATATTTTACAATTTTTCAGATTTAGAAAATAATTAATTCGAATTTAATTTAATTAAATATTCTCTTATTTATTTTAGTTTTTTTTATTTCATTTTCAGTTTAAAGTATATAAATAACAATCTAGAATTAGTTTTAATATATTCAAATAATTTAGTTTATAATAATTAGTGATTTATATAATAATTTTTAATACTTCAATTTTTCAAAACTTTTAAATTAAGTATTTATAATTTGGATATAATTCAATTATATTTTTATTTAATTTCAAGTTATTTTCAAATACTATTAAAAATGTATAAATTCAGGAAAATAAATTTACAACTAAATTAAGAATATTTATTTAGTAAGTTTGAATATTAAATAAGTATTTTTAATTCATGAAAAATAAAAAAAAATTCCTTGAATATTATATTAAATTATGGAAGATATATTAAAGTTTTTAAAGAATTGTTTAAAATAAAATATCAAAAATTAATCTAATATTTAATGAAATTTAAAATCACATAAATAAAATATATAACTTATAATTATTTTGAATTTAATCACAATTTATTTTCATGTAATTTAAAATTATTTGGAGATTTAGTTTAGAATATTTAATAAGACCTAAGTCATGTTTTTTTTTTTAAATATATTAATATTCTTGATAAAAAAATTTATTTAACGTAACCTATAAAATTCAGATGACTTAAATTGTTATTTATATTTTTATATTTATTATTTTTTATTTTATTAAATAATTATATAAAATTTAAAAATATTGTGTTATATTCTTTATGAATTCAAGTTTTGAATTTTATTTAGTATTAGTATATTATAACTTTTATATTATTGTTTTCATTTATTATTTATTTATTTATTACGTATTATAATTTATTAAATAGTTATTTAGAATTTTTTTTTATATATATTTATGAAAAGATTATGTGGTAGTTTTGATTCATATAAGGTTAAGAGTAATTATGTCAGACAAGCGTATAATTATATATTATTTTAAAAAATTAACATTAAATATTAGTAGGTTAAATGGTTTGATTCATACATTATTAGTGACTGGTGTTATATATTGTAACATCCCAAATTTTTATTACGTATATATTTTAATTTTTAAGCTCAATTAGTGTTTCACCCAGAAAATGACCAAACCAAACCAAATATTCCCACTCGTAAATACTCCGATCTTCCTGGAAATAAACATGACCTACACCCAAAAATACGTTAGAAAGGACCACTAGAAGATTTTCGTTCGAAACCTCTCCGATGCTTAAGTCAGTTAAGCAAGCCGTGTATTTCAGTGGGCAACGAAAGGTATGTGCAAGAATGTCATACCTCTCTCAGCCTTGGAGCTGAGCTATTTATAATTTTACCCAGTGGGGACCTCTTCTGGGATCTCGGAAACAGAATCCGAAAATCTCGGGCCGTTACGCAAATAATCACGACAAGTGGTCCCACATGTTCCCTCCTGTGGAGCCAGATTGCCTGATCGCCCATAAACCTGTCCTTCTAAAATCATTCTCAGAGGATTCGGATCAGATCAGAATATTTCTCCTGAATCTAGGCCCCTTGACCTTAATCTCATGCGAGAGTTTAGGTTAGATCAGGATTATACTGAGCTAGGATAATTCCTTCAACTCACTTCAATTTATATTTCTTGACCCCTTTGGGGAATTCAGCTCAGGAAATTCATAAGGGCATAGAAGGGTAGCTTACTGGACAATTTTTTAGTGACATTAGACCAAGTCTACCCCAATTCAGGTCTCCTTATTCAGGTCATATCAACTCGTCCCCCCCGAAATGGTTTGGGTAGATTTGTATACTCCGATCTGTATACTTCTAGGGCTTCTTTTTAAGAGCGATTAGGTTTCCACGCGTCCTTCCAAATTTTTGTATTTGTACAAATCTCGAAAAATTTGCCTTTTGAACAAGCCTAATTATTAGAACTAATTCGTGACGATCCATATCAAGAAATGGTTACTCTACAAACACGTCTCCTCGAGTAATGTACCACTGATAGGTCGGTGGCGGTTACCATATTCAGCAACGGCTGGCATTCCAGCTCACCACCTAGGGTATTGCTCCTCTGCCAGGCTTTAAATGTGGGAATCCCATCAAGATCCCGCTTTTTTCTCGATTACCTCTTTTTGAAAATCCTCTCTCCTTTTTTCCACGCTGTTTTTTCTTTCTTCCTCACTTTTCATATTTCTGCTTATTAAGTCGCTCTCGCCTTCTATATTCTCTGTCAGAGCAGCAGCATAATTTTCCTTCTCTGTCCAACGTTTTCCGGTCATCCTCACTACCAGGTACTTCTCTGTAACGCCCAAAATTTTATTTTCTTATTATGTTAAGCCCAATATTTTTATTTATTTTATATTCTTTTTATTTCAAACCCACTAAGCCTATTATTCAAATCCAATTACATTATTTTTATTTTATTTTATTTTTACCAAAGCCCAAATTCAATTATATTATTTTTATTTTACTAAAGACTAATCCAAGTCCAATGACTTAGCCATGTCCACCAAACCACACCCTAACTTTCCAAAATTAAATCCAATGCTTGTTATATAAAGAAATCCCAACTTTCATCCAACAATCACAAAGTTTCTACATACGGCCGCAAGGTAAAAATCAATCTCAGTTTTCTAATTTATTTTTTTAAAGAAACCGATTTCATCCAGCCTTGCCAAAACCCCAAAGTTGCCATCCCCAGAACAAGTTTCTGTCTTAACCTCGATCGGAATTATTACCACCCCCGACAACTCGTTCTTCGCAACCGTTTCCAGCACGTGTCACCAGCCAGACTCATCATCCTCCAACCACGGCCGAGTGCCACCCAACATCCTCCGGGACCAGATCCGAACCCGCAGCCCGAACCATCTCCACCACAGACCGCCGACGATTTTAAACCACCATCGCCGTCGCCGCTACCAAACGCACCCCCCACAACCGCTGTCGAGCACCACCACGCAGCCACCATGACCACCACCACTATTGCCACCACGAGACGCCATGAACCCTTAACCCATTTTAGGGCCCACACACTAAAACTGGACCCATGAACCCGAAGTTCAGTGCTCGAATTAAAACCCTGCCAATGTTTTCCCAAACTTACAGCCCGAAGTCAAGTCCCGAAACCCATCTCCGCTTCCCCTCTATCGAGACTGGTCGCTGCCGCCGCAACCACTGCAGAACCATCGTTTGCCCAGCCGCTCAATTGTGCAGTCGCTAGTTTTTGCACGTCGGTTTCCAGTTTTCCGAGCCCTTGACGGGGGAGAAGGATTCTCCCGATTGGAGCCTCCAGGCTGCCTCACAGCCGCTGCGGGCTGTCGCCGCTGCCGATTTGCCGACTGCTGCTCTCCAGTCCGCCGTCGCCGTCGTTTTTCGGAGAAGGCGGAGAGGCCGCCTGCCGATTTAAGCCGGAGCCAGCCCGCCATTGTTGGTCGCCGCTGTCACTGGCAAGCCATGCCGCCACTGCCACAGGATTTCTACCACCGCCACGCTACTGCCACATTTGTGGTCGTCGCTTTCCCGTCGGTGAGGGTCTTGGCCACGCGGCCGATCTCTGGAATTGGATGAAGAAAGAGACTGGGCTAATGAATTGGGGATGGGTTTTCTATTTCCTACCCAGCCATTTCCAAGATATCACCAATTGACCCTAGGGTTTTGCCACTCTTTTCAATTGACCCCCAAGACTGTTGATCCTATTCGATTGATACACCAATTTAAGCAAAACCCTAATTTCAGCACCAAAATTTATGAGAAATTCCACTCCAGCCCACATCAAATTATCTTATTTCCAGCCCTCCAACTTCATGAACGCTACCAAAAATATCCATATCTACCATTTTATTTAAATTTCATGACCGGGCGTTCAAATCAAGGTTACGAATTCATTTTATTTTCAAATATTCCAAATCAAATTTTCAAATCCAAGTTCTAAGTTAAGCTATTATATTCGATGTAGGAAACGAGGGTTCTCAAAACTAGGATTTCAAGCACGAGCATCTACATTCATATTTTCACGAAACAACATTTAAAGGTGGGTGATTCTAAACTTTTTCAAAACTATGTTTGTCTATGTTAAATGCAATTATATGAATTATCTATGTCTCAATGCTACATTCCATAGTAGCTTTCGAGCTAAAACAACAGACAGTGTGTTGTAGCCATTCATTTATGATTTATATGATTTCTTCTTAACATTGCTAAACGTGTTTTATGTTTGTCTATGTTAAATGCGATTGTATAAATTATCTATGTCTCAATGCAACATTCCATAGTAGCTTTCGAGCTAAAACAACAGTAGCTTTCGAGCTAAAACAACAGTAGCTTTCGGGCTAAAACAACAGTAGCTTTCGAGCTAAAACAACAGTAGCTTTTGGGCTAAAACAACAGTAGCTTTCGAGCTAAATATATGGTTGGCCAACATCTATGAACGACTGAGAGTGTGTTGTAGCTATTAATTTATGGTTTGTATGATTTTTGTTTAATATTGACAAACAAATCCCCATGGAGCGAGTTGAAAGTTCACACCCATTTTTATCAAACTTTTCAGGTTGAGGAGTTGGATGTGCTACGAGGCGGTGGATGCGAAGATGCTATTTTCAATGTTATTTCATTTTTCTTTCTATGAATTGGTATCTTAATTTTATGTCAAATTACAAATAAAGATTGAGACTTGTGTTTCTATTTAAAACTCCTTGAACTTTCCGAGTACTACTATTTTGACTCATTAAGTAAATCTCCAATTTTTAAATAAATGTTTAAGTTTTATTCACGCTTCCGCTCAATTTTTATTGTGATTGTGATTTATTGAAAACTCATGCCCTTGTTTTTGAAAGTTTTGTTCATGAAAAATCAATTTTACATTTTTTGAAATTGAGGTGTGACATTCTCTGATCCTTCTTATTTTCCAATAATGTCAGCGCCATCATCTTCTTCTTCTGCCGATTCTCTTTCTACCGATTCTCCTTCAGTGAATTCTTCATCGGCGACGTCGGCTCCTTCGCCATCCATATTTTAAGTATCCTCCTTACATTTTCGGTCGGCCCTATATCTGCTCGATCCTCAATGATAGAACGATGCAGAATCTGAGATATAAATATCAAGTGCCGGAGGAGTTCGAATTGGTTAACCTTAGTAGCGGTGTAATGGCGTGTCAGGCGCCGACCGACCACCTGAATTTCTTCGTTGACCAATTCCAGGAGGATTTGTGCCTTCCGTTGATCCCGCTGATACTAGAGATAGCCCGGATGTACAAATTCCCGGTTCATCAATTTGTCCTTAACTCCTTTAGGATTATTATAAGTTACAACCCAGCCGTGCGGTACGCTGGTCTGGATCCCAGAGCCCAGACCTTCTTCCAGCTCTTTGAGGTCAAGAGCTCCTCTCCTGGCTATTTATACCTATGTGCCAGAGCCGATATTTTGCTTTCTTGCTGGTATCCCTTCCTCCAACAAGGCCTGTAGGAAGAAGTTTTTCTTCGTGCACTGTTCAAGGGATTGGGGCTTCCCTCCTCAATCCATCGAGCAGTTTCTTACTCAATAATACCTATCCGTAGGGTATAGATCTCCTCGGATACAAAGAATAATCTCCACTTTAAACGAGAACGTATTCTATCTCTCACATCTCCCTTCCTTTATAGACTTTTTCAATGACCGGGAGGAGAACAGCCCTCTAACCCCCGAGATTGGTAAATAAACATTTTACTGCCCTGACCCCTTTTGACTGACTTGTTTCTATCCATTATCTTTTCTTTTTAGCAAACATGATGCACAGGATAATGGCTGCTCACCAGAAGAGGGCGGAAACAGGGTCGGAGCAACAGGCTCCAGCACCCTCCTGAGCTAAGGCAAGCAGATCGGGCGCTTCCCGAGATCTCCCTGCTCCGGATGTGGAAGTGATCCTCCCTTCGAATTCAGGGGAGAGGGTTGAATGGCCAGCCAAGAGGACACGCGCTGGCACAGAGGGAGCAACTTCTTCAAAAGCCAGGGTGGCCACTCCCAATGATAATTTTTTTATGCATGCCTCTGTCATGAACTGCCCGGGCCCCATAGCAGTTCAATTCATTCAAGGGTAATGTCCGAGCGCGGACAGGGCTACTTTGGAGAAGTGGTCAGACCCTGACCTCATTGAGTACCTGTGCCAGAATGAGGCTAGGGCAACTTTCCTTCCCTTGCTTTCTCTTCCCAATTTTTCTTTTTCTTTGCTAAAGTTCTCCCTCTTTCAGGCGGCGGCCAAGTGGACTATTTTGGTGTCCAGGGCTAGAGGGGACCTGATGAATGCTGACCTAGTGAAGGAACACAAAAAGCTACAGGAGAAGGAGAAGATATTGCACAAACTGTGCAAAGAGAGAGGAACTAAGCTGAAGAAGCTTGAGCAGAAGCTGGAGGCAATGAGGAAGGCTGAGAAGAAGGTATTGGAAATAGCCAGGGCTGAGGCACGGGACAAAGATCTGGCTGAAGCCCAGAGCTTAGCGGACGAGGCGGTGGACAAAGCACGCAGTGAGTGGTGGACGGAGTTTTTCAAATCTGAGGAAGAGCTGAGGTTGATCCAATTCACCAGGGACGTCACCCGCCAAGCTTTCCTGGTCTCTGAGTAGCTCTACCACTTGCTTGCCCCAGGAAAAGCCCGAGCTCCTCTTTGATCGCACAGAGCCCTTAAAGTAACCACCCGGGCCTACCTCCTTCTGCTATTCACCCGAGCAGGACCGCCTGCACAGGCTCGATGCCCATGAGTTTGTCTAGCGTATTCTCTCATCCCTTAACGCTTCATCTGCCGCTTCGGAGGTGGCTTAGCCAGATCAAGGCCTCACTCTTGCTCTAACAACGTCCACTCCTTCCCATACCTTTGTCGGTATGGGTGAGCTGCTAGGGGGCCATCTCCTGGGGCCTTGGCGGAAGATGCGGTAGAGCAGCTTGCAGAAGAGTTAGATGCAGGGATTTAGGCTAGTTTAGTTTTATTCATATCTTGCTCTGATGGATCTTTGTTTGTTTTTCCTGTGTGGTTGATCTATCTTCTGCATGTTTCTTGGTTGTAATCAAAAGATATTTGTCATTTTCTAATGAATTTGAAGGGTTTCCTGATTTCAAGGAAACCCTAGTACTATTATTCTTATTGTCACATGCCACTCTTTCTTTATATACGTATGTTTCGGTTTTGTTATTTCATTCTTGTCATGGCTTCCTCTTCTCTTCTCAAAGAACTGGATATTGCAAAGAGAAAAAATCTTTCTCTTTTTGCCGAAAATTTCAAACTTTCTGATTAACTTTCTGTCCTTCAAGAAAAAAATTCCCAAATGTGTCGTCTTCTAGAGAGGAAAAGGCTGAAGAAACACTACTATAAGCGTGAGTGGGCTGAGCTCCGCCAACTTAACCGTCATCTGGAGGAGGAAATGGCCGATCTTACTGAGTCGGCGAGCCGACTAACCGTTGCCGCCCGCGAAGCTCATGTTATTTCTGAGCGGGCCGACAAATATCGCCAGCGTCTTCTTGAAACAGAGCGCGAGTTATGGCATGTCCGCCGGATTCTGGCTTCTGAAAGGAGGGCTTATTCTTCCCATGGATGAATTTTTTAGTTTTCATTTTATGTAACTTCGCATATTTCTGTTGTTTCTCATGAGTTTTCCTCTTTTCTCAGTTTTGTTGCATTTCTAATCAAACTTCTCAAAATTTCTTTTGTAAGAAGGCATACTCGTTTCCCATTAATGTAATCCCATGCTTTGTTTTTGTAATGAATGCTATTTTTCTGGGCAAAAACTTTGCTGAGTATACATGGTATTCCTTTAGTCGATCTATCATCAGCCAGACTTGGTTTTCCTAATAATTCAGGTCAAGAAATTTGGAGCATCCGCCCTTGGCCAACTCTGTCTTCTCTAACAACCAAGTCAGGAAATTTGGGGCATCCGACCTTAGCCAATCCTGGATTTTCTGACACTCAGGTCAGGAAAATCGGGGCATCCGCCCTTAGCCAATCCAGGATTTTCTGACAATCAGATCAGGAAAATCAAGGCATTCGCCCTTAGCCAATCCAGGCTTTTCTGACAATCAGGTCAGGAAAATCGGGGCATTTGCCCTTAGCCAATCGTGGCTTTTCTGACAATCAGGTCAGGAAAATCGAGTCATCCGCCCTTAGCCAATCCTGGCTCTACTGACAATCAGGTCAGGAAAATCAGGGCATCCGCCCTTAGCCAATCCTGGCTCTACTGACAACAGGTTAGGAAATCCGGAGCATTCGCCCTTAGCCAATCCTGGCTTTTCTGAAAATCATGTCAGGAAAACCGGGGCATCCGCCCTTAGCCAATCCTGGCTCTACTAACAATCAGGTCAGGAAAATCGGGGTATTCGCCCTTAACCAATCCTGGCTTTGAAATCTCTATAAATCAAAGTCACGCGAATCATCACTATTATAAATATTTGGCTTCGTTTTTCATATATAATATTTCCGTAAGTTTGATATGTTCCAAGCTCGTTGTAGTTTATTCGCATCTAACTGTTCCAACTCATAAGCTCCACACTTTAGGATTTTCGTAACCCTGTAAGGCCCTTTCCAGGTAGCATCCAGCTTTCCCACTGCTTTTCATAAATCATATCTATGAATAACCAGATCTCCCACTTGGAAATGTCTCTTAACTACAGATTTATCACAGGCTGCTTTGACTCGCCCCGTAATGTGCTCCATTCTGAAGCAGCCCTTCCTCTTTTTTCCTCTACCAAATCTAGGGCATCTTGTATCAATAGCTCATTTTGCTCCTCAGCAAAGTTCTGAACTCTATGGGTTTCTATACTGATCTCCGCAGGGACCACAGCATACATGCCATAGACCAGGCTGAATGACGTTTCTCCGGTGCTCTCCTTGGGATTAGTCCGATATGCCCACAGGATTGAACTGAGCTCCTCCACCCACTTGCCTCCTAATCTCTCCAAGCGTGCTTTGATTCCTTGTACAAGAATGCGGTTGGTCACTTCAACTTGACCATTGGCTTGCGGATGGTAAACAGATGTGAAATGTTGATCAATTTTCATTTGAGCACACCAAGCTTTGTGTTTGTCCCCATGAACTGAGTGCCATTACCTGAAACCAAAATCCTTAGGATTCCAAACCGACACACTATGTTTTTCCACAAAAAACCCATTACCGCATCTTTTGTAATTTCCGCTAAGGCCTCAGCCTCCACCCATTTGCTAAAATAATCGATGTCCACGATCAGAAATTTCTTTTGGGTGGGGGCTGTGAGGAATGGTCCTACTAGGTCTATTCCCCATTTGGCGAACGGGCAAGGAGAGCTCATTGTCATGAGCTCCTCCGCAGGCTTATTGATTCGAACTTTTTGCACCTACTTTATTAAGGTTGTCAGTTTTAAAAAGATCGCTCACAAGAGTACGAGTTCGCATGTAGGTTGGTAAGTTGAACCGAGTCGATCTCTCGAGGAAGACTAGATTTGGAAGTTCATTTTGTGTTTGTTTTAACGAATAAGAAAATAAAAATAAAACTAATCTAACACGCGAAGAGGGGGGTTTGTTTGAGAGTTTTAAGAACTAGAAATTAATTAAACTAATTAAAACTAGATTATCGAAGCTATGATCTAATTAACTAAATCTAAAAATTATTGTGAGGTTTTTTATTTTTGAACGAGGTGAAGCGTATTGCTTCTTGATTAGAATAGGTTTGGTGAGTTATTTATCACGTTAGATCATGAGTTAGCCACACAACTTATATATTACATACCCGTCCAAAGAGCCTTACATTACAACCCAAAAAGACCTTTTCCGATTTTTAGTTCGATAACACACTTAATTGGCGATTGAAAAAGAGATTGATTTTCGATTTTTGCTTATTGTGCTTGTATTTTGATGATTTGAGCGTAAACACGTCCCCATAAAAAATTCTTGAGTGCTTGAGCGTACACGTGAGGTTTTTTATTTTTGAACGAGGTGAAGCGTATTGCTTCTTGATTAGAATAGGTTTGGTGAGTTATTTATCACGTTAGATCATGAGTTAGCCACACAACTTATATATTACATACCCGTCCAAAGAGCCTTACATTACAACCCAAAAAGACCTTTTCCGATTTTTAGTTCGATAACACACTTAATTGGCGATTGAAAAAGAGATTGATTTTCGATTTTTGCTTATTGTGCTTGTATTTTGATGATTTGAGCGTAAACACGTCCCCATAAAAAATTCTTGAGTGCTTGAGCGTACACGTGAGGTTTTTTATTTTTGAACGAGGTGAAGCGTATTGCTTCTTGATTAGAATAGGTTTGGTGAGTTATTTATCACGTTAGATCATGAGTTAGCCACACAACTTATATATTACATACCCGTCCAAAGAGCCTTACATTACAACCCAAAAAGACCTTTTCCGATTTTTAGTTCGATAACACACTTAATTGGCGATTGAAAAAGAGATTGATTT
>BMAC01001451.1:30104-65272 GCA_014905375.1 Phtheirospermum japonicum
AATTTCACGGGGACGCCCTACCAAGGTCCGATCGTCGAAAGGCCGACGTACCTGTATCAACAGTCGTTCCAAGTCCTGAGGCAGTTTCATTAAGGTCCACACTACGCCCTCCCACATGCACGAGCCTCGATTCCCGCATCCGAAATACCTAAAATAAACATAAAATTAATTAATTATAATTAAAATATGATAAAACAAGTTGGAGATAAGAAAATACGAAAATATGCTCAATCTATCCAACTTTCACTAAAAACAATAATAAAAACGAACTAAAATACTAAATAAAATCAAGACAAATTTGTGCTAATCACTTATGTATTAAAGGTGAGTTCTTCTGACACTTATCACATGCCCGGACAAAATCCTTTGAATCGTGTCCAAGATCTTGTTAGTAGTCTTTGAATCGTGATACCAAATAATCGTTTCGATTGTCGTGATTTGAATTCGCTCCACTAAAAACTAAGAAAAACACAAATAACAAAGAAAACAAATAAAAATAAAAATACTCAAAATTAAACATGCAGAAAAACATAAATAGAAACTAGATATAATAATCAAACGCTAGGAGGCATATGATCAACGGCTCCAAAATTTTGAACCAAGCTTTTGGGCACCCCAAATATATATATTTTTAAATTAAATCTTTCAAGCTTGCTCGCAAGAGTACGAGGACTCATGTAGGGTGGTAAGTTGACTCAAGTCGATTCTCTCGAGGACAACTGTTTGGTCTTTTGGATGTTTTTTCTCAGTCGCACTTAACAAATAATTCATACAAATTGGGGGGGTTGAAATTGATTATTAAATTGTAAACTACTTATCACCAACTAACATTAACTAAATTATTTAACCTAAATAACCAACCGGAAGTTGAATCTTATGATTAACTAAATTTGAAATTCTAAATTTGATTAACTAAAACCTAAATTAATTCTCTAATTAATTAACTAGTAAATTATTTAATTAAAAACCGAAAACAATTAATAATTAAGAATTAAAACCAAATGGCAGCAACCTAAAACAAATCTTGAATTATCTAATTTAACTAACTATGAACTACGATTACGCATGAATTAATCAACTACGATCCTAGCGGTAACTTAAACGATCATAAAAACTAAGCAAAACTATGAAAATCGATCGCATGAATATTCTCAACCAATAAGTATAAAATATCCAACGATAAACATGTAAAAATGAATCCAAACTGAGATTAATCAACCCAATACGTTCAGAAATTTCAGAAACGGAAGCAAAACTCAAGAACGTAAACTAACTATTAATCGGAAAACCTTGAAAACTAAGAATTAAAACTAGAAACTAAGTAAAGGTTGAAGAGTACATGTCTTAGCTACTGAAAACTTAAAGTTCTTCGGATAATCTGAAGAGGAAACGCAGTGAATCGGTCTAGAAACGGATGAACGGCTTCGAACGGGCTCCAGAACTCGTCATCGCCGAATCTTGGTTTGCTCTTTGATCTTCGCATTTTTGATGTTATTCTCTGACTCCAAACCCTAGGATTATGTTTATGATAAGTTTTTAGGGTCACAATTATGTCTAGAACTCGGATTAATGGGTGGTTTATATAGAAATCGCATAACTTGGGCCGCCAGTCACACAGGTCTGTTACTGGGCCCGTTTATGGTAGCACTTTACAGTTAGGAGCTACCGTAAGCAGCTACCGTAAACGCCTCTGATGCCTTCTTACGGTGTTTCTTACGGTGTGGAATGTAAGTGATCGACGAGTTCTGGACGCGCTATTTTGAGAATCCATCTCCGCAAGAGTACGGAGCCGGTTGTAGGGCGGCGAGTTCTTCCCGAGTCATGTCTCTCAAGGATGGATGTTATCGGCTTATCGGTGTCTTATTTACCCTTATCGTCGATTGAAATTAAACTAATCTAAACTAGGAAAGCAGTAGTCATTGATTTGGTTTGGGTTTTATAACCAAACTTTAAATTGAAAAAGAAGTTTTGAAAGCATTAAAATATGAAAAGGAAATTAAAGCTTATTTAAAAATGATTAATCTAAACTAGTCAACTAAGAATGCTTATAATTTGAATTAAGGAAAAAGGGAGGAAAAATTAAAGTGTTATTATTTGAAAAAGTCAATAACATTAATTTAACAAAACTGAAGGTTTAAGAAGGTATGTTTTATAAAGGCTTCTAAAAAGTTGAGAAATTGATTTAAACAAGCAAACAACTTAAAAGCATAAGTTCAAAAGTTCAAAAGCTATAAAATGAAAAGAAAAGAAATTTGAGAATCTAATAACACCTAAACTATGATCCATACACCAAAACAAATATTAAATAAATAAACATGAAAACAAAACAAGATAAATAGAGATATACTACCAAATATATGATTCCACAAAAGCTTGAAAAGGAAAGCTTGATCGTCAAAAATGGCTACATCAACTTGAGGAATTCTTCAAAACATACTCCAAACTAGGCTTAAGCTGCTTGCTAATAAGGATCTAACTACTAACTAAAGAAACTAACTAATTAACTAATTATCTAGCGTTTGAATTGATCAAATAAAAAGGAAAATCTGTAAAAGGATGGAAGGAGCTCTCTCTGGTAGGGGAAAGTCCTTCTCTGCAAGTTGGTATGATCGGAAAAGACGTTGCTTGTTTAATCCATCACGCAGGAGCGAAATCGTCCAAAAGCAGTGAAAAATCTGCTTTTCAGTCGATCGACTGTAAAGGAGTCGATCGACAGGCAGTCGATCGGTCATGTCGGCAGTCGATCGACTGCGCTGTCCAAAATGGCCAAAGTCCCTGGAATCCAGTCGATTTTGAGGTTCCAGTCGATCGACTAGAAGGGCAGTCGATCGACTGAACTTCCAGTCGGTCGACTGGATTGCTGCACCCAACTCGATTCCTCGTTCTCTTCACGTCCGCCGGTTTAACAAACCTCGTTCGTTATGAATCCTTCCCTGTCCATATGATCCTGAGTCGAGTGAAAATGGTACCAAACGAGCGCGGGCCCCGCTTGGACGTCCTGTGGCCAAGAAAAACGAAAGAGTAAAAGAAACTACAAAAACTAATAAAAAACGTACAAAAACTAAGAAAACCTAGAACTAACGAAAAACGGCCAACTCAACTCCTAAAATACCTAAAAGCAAGCGAAACACACGCAACGTGATGCAAAAATGGTAACAAACATATGTACAAAAATATGGAAATCAGTAACCATAAGACCAACCGTAAGGCTCTCTGTCCTCCTTCTACGGTGTCATTCACGATGCTCCCTTACCGTAAGTTAACCGTAAGGCTAACCGTAAGCCTCCAAAATTTGCTACTTCTTTGCCGGAACACTCTATCCTTGTCTCTTAATCATTTTGTTTCATCTCTTACGCATTGAGCCATTCCGGTTACTTAGCTGTAAAGTGAAAAACTACAAATAAGCACTTATTTGCATCAATCTAGATCAAAAGATGGTAAAATAAGTTGGAAATACAAATTTACGAATTGAAGATTAAACTATCTAACTTATACCGAAAATAATAAGAAAATGTAACTAAAATACTACTAAAAATGAGCATAAATACGTGTTAATCACTTGACAAAGCTCTTGAACACATGTGATTGACACATCATCCTTCATGTATTTCTTTAAGGACATGGGCGACCTCCCTCGGGCTTAGGCACCGTAATAGGGGTTGCCTAAATCCCCTTCGAAACAACTCTCCCTTAATCAAGCAGAACCGAGACGACCTGGTCCTTAATTTTATTGCTTCCCTCTTGCTATCTCGCAACTCTCCTTTCTCCAAATATGCTTTGATAGGAGAGCGCCAATCTTTTTCCTCATCCACTGATCATACCTTTGCTTCCCCGAAATTCCTGATATGCCATTAATAGGGTGATCATTCTTTCTTGGCAATCCACTGCTGAGCTGGCTATTTTAAATAAGTAATCTGCTCGCCCCTGTTTTCTTCTCTGCGGATTTGGAGGATAGTCAGAGTCCCCATGGCACTAGTTAACGCCCCCGTTTGCATGTGCTCATCTCTTGCCTCAAATTCTCCATTTGTCTGCCTGCATACGAGCTGCGAATCTACTCGTGCGCATATCTGCTCTGCCCCCAAATCCTTTGCCATCTGAATCCCTCTCAGAAGAGCTTAATACTCTGCTGCATTATTAGACAAGGGATAATTTATCCGCACTGCATACTCAGTGGTCACACCTGTTGGGTCGGTCAACACTATACCCGCACCACAACCCAGGCTTCCTACCAAACCATCTGTATAAATTGTCCATTATTTCTTATCCTCAAGGGAGCTGGTCATTTCTTGCATAAATGGTTGTCCTTGCTTCAAAAGTAATATCAAACTCACTAAGTTCGATTATCCATTTGACCAGACATCTTGAGGCCTCCTGTTTATCCATGATGGCCTTCAGAGGTAGGTTAGTACACACTACTATGCTATCTGAAAGAAAGTAAGGGTGCAGCTTACGCGCCATCCCGACTAGGGTTAGCATGGCTCGCTCCACCTCCACATAGCGGAGTTCAGCATCATGCAGCACCTTGATCCAATAATATACCGGCCTTTTCACCTTACCTTCTTCTCTGAGCAAGACCGTGCTCACAGCTTGCTGCCCGATAGACAAGTACAAAATCAAAGGTTCTCCTTGAACTGGCTTGGTGAGCAGCGACATGTTAGCCAGGTGCTCTTTCAACATCTGAAATGCCTCCTGACACTGTTCGCTCAACTGGAAGAATAGTAGGCTTTTCTCAGCTGAGAGCTAGACGAACCAGCTCAGAGCGTTAATTCGGACCGTCAAGCATTGCATTTCCTTGACATTCCTCGGGGTCTGCATTTCCATAATGGCTCTAATCTTCTCTGAGTTAGACTCTATTCCCTTTTCTATAACCATATACCCCAGGAATTTCCCAACTCTTACCCCAAACGCGCACTTCTTGGGGTTGAGCTTGATCCTGTACTTTCTCAAGGTGTCAAAAGTTTCCTTTAGATCATCCACATGCGAGGTTGCCTTCACACTCTTGACTATCATGTCGTCGACGTACACCTCCATGTTCTTTCGCAGCTGAGCTTTAAACATTATATCCACCAATTGTTGATATGTGACACCTGCATTCTTGAGCCCAAATGGCATGACCACATAGAAATAGGTCCCCTTTGGGGTTATTCTTGAATGTGCTTAGCTTTCAGCAATTTTTCGACTTCATCCTCGATGATTGCCTCCTTTTCAGGACCAAAGTTACGCTTCCTTTATTTAACTGGCTTCTCTTCAGGGCTGATATTGAGGCGGTGTTCTACAACTGCTGGATCTATCCCTACTAGATCTTGAGGAGACCAAGAAAAAACATCAGTGTTGTTTCTTAAAAAATAATCCAGGTCTACCAGAACTTCTGGGCTCAGAGTCGTTCCCACTCTCAAAACTCTACTATCATCCCTGGGACCACCGCTACCATCATCAAGCCTTCCTCCCGCCGGGCCATCTCTGGCACTGTTCTCTCCGTTCTGGCTCTTTTATTTTGTCTCTCTTCCTCATACGTCGAATACACTCGATGTACGCTTGTCTGGATGCATATTAGTCACCTTTAACTTCACCTGTTCCATCCTGAGCAAGGAACTTTAACTTCATATGGTATACCAAGATCACTACCTGGAATTGGATCAGGGATGGTCATCCCAGCATAACATTGTATGTGTATGGTGCATCCACTACCAGGAATCGCACAATCTTAGTTAATCTAAACGGCTCTTCTCCCAACGTCACCAAAAGCTTCACTGCTCCTATCGGATTTCGAGCTCCTCCTGCAAATCCTACTGATGAGGTCACCTCTTCCATTTCCACATCTGGTTTTAACTTTCGATAGCAATCATAGAACAGAATATCAGCCGATCTCCCTGTATCAACGAATACTCGTCTCACATTGTAATTGGCGATAGTAGCTGTCATGACAAAGGCGTCCATGTGAGGAGCCAAGATACCATTCTCATCCTCTGGTCCGAAACATATACTCTTGCTTGGGGTTATCTGACCAGCCTCACGTGATTTCCTGACCAAGTCCTTTGCAGCTCGGACATAGCTATTTTGGGTTGGTCTATAATGCTCATCCCATTCGCCTCCTGTTATCATCAATATCTCACCGCGCACTTCTTGAGTTTGGTTTCCCCTGGGCACATTTGCCTGGGTACTATTTTATTTTTGCCTGGTCTGGGTTTGATCAGTCCTGTATGAGCCAGATCTGGGATCTTCTCTTTTTGCTCGCACAAAATCCTTGAGGTGCCCTGCCTGCACCATCCGCTCAACTTCATTCTTCAAATGAGTGCACTCGTCCGTGTCATGACCATACTCGTTATGGTACCGACAGAGCCGATAAGATTTTTCCTTTCGTGGCTTTTGTGAATAAGTCCTGGTCCATTTGAGATCAGGATGTCATTCCATTGCCTGCAAAATTTCTCTCTGGGGCGAAGCCAGGGGCGTGTATCATTCAAATCGGGGACGTCATCCTACCAGGTCTGTCCTGGGCTTTTTCGTGGTTACCTTGTCCTCTCTATCAAGTCGTTCTTGCCTTCTCTCCCCCTCATCCTTTAAATTCAAAGTCTCCTCTAAAGGGATATATTTCTCCGCTCTTTCCAGGAGCTCTCCAAATTTCTGGGCTGGCTTTACCACTAATGATTGGAAGAACTCACCTCTCCTGAGCCCTTGCGCCAGTGCATACATCAGTATCTCCTCATAAGCCGACGGGATTCTAACTTAGCCTCTGTAAAACGCTTTATATATCCTCTTAAGCTTTCACTCTCTTTCTGTTTCAAACTAAATAACTCCAACGGCATCTTCTGGTACTTTCTACAACTGGTAAACTAGTGTAAAGACACAGAGCTGAACTCATCAAAATTGCTGAGGGGAACGAGGAGGAAGCTAACTGAACCAGGGCTGAGCTAATTTCGCGAATGTCGTAGAAAAAATCCGGCACATGACTGCGTCAAAAAGTTTATGCAAAGTAGCTGCAATCTCAAATCAGCTCAGGTGATCCCATGGATCAGTCATTCCATTATATTCAAAGCCCATGGAGTGATAAGAAGCTGGGAGATCATCCCTCATGACCTCCTCTATGAACGGAGTGCTCCATTGCACCTGACCTACCTTCGCCCCAGCCATTTTCCGCTTCACTTCGCTAACTTCCTTTTGCAGATTGTGCATTTTCTCAGTGAGATCTGGGTTAGTTTTGCTTGAAATTTGACTTTCTGAAGTAGAAAAGCTTTCTTCATCTCCTTGATGCGAAGATCTGGTTATTCGTCGGGTTGTATGCGATTGCTCCGTCTCCTGCGGCCGGCCTTCCTTGAGGGGTGGTGTTGAAAGTTCAGCAAACTTCTTCTCCACGGCCACCTCCACCACTTTTCCGATAAGATCTGATAATTGCCGCAAGAAGGAATCGTTCAGCGATCCTTCGGCGTGCGTTTCTCCCTTGGGGGATTGAGTTGTGCCCGGCCTAGTTGTTGTCGATAGCCTTGATGTTTCAGGCGCATCCCTTGGATAAGCGGAGTATGGCGTTTCGCCCATTTCCCCTACCAGATTCCGTCGAAGCCCATCTGATGCCATGCCTTCAATTCACGTCTTAGCTTGGAATTTCCCAAAGATGGCGCCAATTGATTCACCCAGAAAATGACCAAGCCAAACCAAATATTCCCACTCGTAAATACTCCGATCTTCCTGGAAATAAACCTGACCTGCACCCAAAAATACGTTAGAAAGGACCCCCGATATATTTTCGGTGGAAACCTCTCCGATGCTTAAGTCAGTTAAGTGTGTCGTGTATTTTAGTGGGAAACGGAAGGAATGTGCAAGAATGTCATACCTCTCTCAGCCTTGGGCTGAGCTATTTATAATTTTCCCTAGTGGGGACCTCTCTCAGGATCTCGGAAATAGAATCCGCAAATCTCGGGCCGTTATGCAAATAATCACGACAAGTGGTCCCATTTGTTCCTTCCTGGGAAGCCATATTGCCTGATCTCCCATAAGCCTGTCCTCCTATAATCATTCTTAGAGGATTCGGATCAGATCAAGATATTTCTCCTGACTCTTGGCCTCTTGACCTTAATCTCATCTGAGAATTTAGGTTAGATCAAGATTATCCGGATCTAGGGTAATTCCTTCAACTCACCTCAATTTATATTTCCTGACCCCTTTGGGGAAATTCAGCTCAGGACATTCACAAGGGCATAAAAGGGTAGTTTACTGAACACTTTTTTAGCGACATTAGAAAAGGTCTACCCCAATCCAGTTCTCCTTATTCAGGTCATATCAACTAGTAAAATTCCATGCATTTATTTATAAATAAAGTTTATATATTTTAGTTATTTGGCCCATATCTTTTTTAATTAAAATTCTTGAGTCCATTATACAATTGGACCAACAAGAGAACATGGCATTGTCATATTCTTAGGCCTCAGAATTCAATATTTCTCCCCACTTTTTCTTCCCCCGTCTGTTGAGATCCGTCTGTTGAGATTTTTCAGCAAGTAATCAAAGAATTCTAGGACATTAGGACTCTTACACTCTTAAACCTAATTTATTATCAAGCCATGGATAAATCATTCTCATTCAACCGTAACCACAGTCATAAATAATTTCTTTCCCATCAAACAAACATAGAAACACAAAGTTTTGCTACGCAATCAATTTTTCACCCTCCCTTAGCAGAAACTCAAGGCTATGCCTCGTCATCTGTCCTCAGCCGGAACCACCAGAGCCATCGCCGCTGTCAGCATCCCCACTGTGGAGTCGAAGAAGTCATCGCCTCAGCTTCCCTTCACAAGTCCGCCATCGCCGTCGAGTGAAGGCAAAGAGGTCGTCTGCTGGTTTTAGTCGAAACCACCCCCATACATAGATTTTGGAAAAAGAAACTGCCGAACGCCATAACCGCTAGAGCCTGCCGAGCGCTGCCGCCCGACTTTGATCCAGTCCATCACTACTGTCGTTTTTGGAGGAGGCGGAGCGGTGCCTGCATCTTTTTGACACTGCCTCACCGAGGGCGCACCTCAGCGCCGCTATTTGCTTGCCTCTACCGCTTCCAAACGCTGCCGCCACGCTCGCAGTCGATGGAGTGTGTGCTTGGCCATTCAGCCGATTATGATTTTGGAAGAAGAAGATGAAGAAAGAGACGGTGCGAGGATGGGTTTTCTCTTTCATACCCATCCATTTCCCAAAATATCTCCAATTGACCCCAGGGTTTTTGATCCTATTCGATTGAGCCCCCAATTTACCATAAACCCCAAATTTAGCCATCAAACTTACAAGAAACTCCATTCCAGCCCACAGACCTTTCATAGTATCGTCTTTCAAACCTCCAACTTCAAAAACTTTACAAAAACAGCCCATTTGACTTCACTTCAAGGTTTGACCAATTAATTATTTTAATTACATTTTCATGTAGGAGCATTGTTTTTGAGGTTTATGATTTGCAAACACGACCATCCGCATATTTCAAGATCAAAAACGTCAGTTTAAAGGTGGGGATATTTAACTCAAAATTTTTTTATATTCAAGTTCATGTTAATTGCTCGATATGTCATAATTTATTGTGATTACATGACAATTATAGAATTATGGCCTTCGAGCATTTGACTATGTAAACATAGAGTCGCGCGACAGCACAAAACAATTATTGGTCAGGGGCCGTAAATAGGTCTGGCGTCTACAGATCCTTGGGATTGTCCCACCGTACTGCACATAACAATTATTAGCATGTTTTACTATGATACTATGTTATATTGAGAAATTAATTATGAACGGTATCTCCACTGAGTCGTTGTGTACTCATCCCTTTTCATCAGACATTTTTCAGGTTAAGCGAAACGCAGCGTAAGCGTGGTGGTGGCGATGATAATAAAACATGATTTAAAGTTTATATATTTCTGTTTTCAAAACTTTATAAAATAGTCAAATTTTATACATGTTGGATTTATTGGAGCGCTATTTACAAAATGTCATATAATTATTATTGTTATTATTATTATTATTATTTTATTTTTTATGGTCACATGGTATGATATGTATTTGCTTTCTTTAAAGTGATATATGATATTATTTTATACAAATTATTTGTCATAATTTGTTTATCTTAAAAATTAGGGCAATAGTCTTGTTAGGCCGGACTAACGGATCATCCGTTAGACCAAAATTTCATATCAATACATTATAATGCAAAAAATAATACATCATAATAAAATAACCAATACATCATATTATAAATATATCACAGTACAAAAACCAATTTTTCATTTTTTAATCTTTCTTTTCATGCCTTTTTATTTTGGTATATATACATATATATATATATATATACACACACACACACGCACCAAAATAAAAAGGCATGAAAAGAAATATTAAAAAATGAAAAATGGGGATGAATGGATAAACGGTGGTATATATATATATATTATATAATATATATATATATATATATATATATATACCAAAAATCTAATGCTAGATTAATTAATAATCTTGATTTAATGATTCGTATTATTCCATTTTGAATACCTGGATTGGTTGTTACATTTTGATTGTGTTTCGTGAATGCATATCAACTGTTCGATTGGATGTCTGAATGGGATTTGGTGGAACGGTCTTTAGAATAACTTATAAAAATTGTTGTTGAGTTTGTTCATCGATTAAACTACTCTTGCGAAGAGGTTGACGCCCTCGAAGCAAGATAAGTTATCAATTATTTTTTTAATTATGTACTTTGGTGATTTTCGATACAAAAACCCCGTTGATCGCATGTTTAGTATTAGGATTTGTGTTCTAATAATCATCGTTGACTCCGTATTTCCACTCCTCGAGAGATCGACCCGAGTTTAACTTATCGGTCTACAAGTGACCCCGTTTTCTTGCGGGCGAGCTAAACCTTTTCAAACGTAGACACACATTAGTTTAACTAGGATTCTTAATTTTGAGAAGAGGAACACAAAAGCTTGGTTCAGGTGGTGGTGGTGCCAAATATTAAGGATCCATTTTTTGCGCGGTGGTACGTAATTGGGACTCCCCGGTTTGTACCCGAGGTTCGGATGGTCTCGGATAGTCCAATTGTAAGAGTTGTAAATTTTAGTGAACTTTGGACCAAATTTACTGTTCGATTGGAATTCTTCCACGGCGTTCACCTCTTCATCCTCGTCTTCGTAAAATGTTTCATCACACGTGTTGGCTCTATGTCCAAATGCTCCACAAACTCCACACGTTTCGTGTGATGGTTGCGTCATTTTCTTCTCGCGTGTCATCATTCCAGTTAACAATGCAACTTGTTTTATAAGCTCCTCAAGTTTGTCACACTCCCCTTTTGATGCCGATACTTCCTTCACTCTAATTTTCCTTTGTATGGAGCTCACTTGCCTTTATTTTTCTCCTAAAAGCTCTAACAAATCCCATACCTCCACTGCGGTTAAGTCTCCAAAATTGCCGGCCTTGTTCTCAACTTGTTGCTTAAAGTTTGGCAACAATCCTTCATGGAAATAGTTGTTGACCATTTTGGGACTATTGTTGTGATGAGGGCATGCTTGTAGAAGTCCTTTGTATCATTCCCACGCTTTGTGGAATGACTCACCATACATTTGCTCAGAATTGGTGATTTCTCTCCTTAGTTTGGCCATCGTTTGAGCCGAATAAAATATGCCAACGAACATTTTAAACACCATGTCCCAATTGGTTATGGAGTTGGGTTGCAATGACAGAAGCCACTGTTTGGCTTTATCCTTCAAGCTGCTTGGAAAACACCTCATCCTGAGTTGATTCTCGTTTAATCCAAATGCTGGAATTCCGGACACCGCCACATAAAACTCTCGAAAAAATTAAGCTGGTCTTAATTCGGCATTCCATAAAAGGTTGGAAATTGGTTGACCATGTTGGACTTCAACTCGTAGTCTCGGGCCATGGGGCCTAAGACGATAATATTTGGGCACACTAGGTCTCCTTGTCAGCGTTCGTTTGCATATCATTGCCCTCGTCCTCCACGAAAATTTCTTCCTCCACCATAACCATTGTATTTCTCATCTTCATAATTTTTGTCGTACTCGTCATTTTACCAAACACGGTACATTTGTTCGTTTCTTCCATTTCGGAAATGATTCGGTCCTCGTGCTCGGTTCTCGAATTTAAAATGATTTTGTTGGTTGTTTTGGGGCTGGGTCCCGCCACTTCCAACATGATTATCTTCGAATCTCTGATTTGCCCATGCGTTGAAGGCTCGGGCTTCCTCTCGGTTTCGGAAATATTGTGGCGTTCGATTGACTGGTTATTATTGCCACATTACTCGACGGTCTTCATGGGGTTGTGGTACCCTGTTATGCGCTGGAGGATTAACATGTTCAAGGACTCCGTGTCCTCTTGGTTCTTTATCATGATCATGCTCTTGATTTTCGATCTGAGTAAATGTTGTGCATCTTCATTATGGATATCATTCTGTAGATTCTGATCTTGATTTGTATGTCATCTTCGGGTGGCATTCCGTATGGTTGATCGTGAGGAGGAACACAATTGTCCTTTTCTCTCCCTCGACCATTTGTTCTTCCTCCTCTCCCTCCGTTTCCTCGGCCGCCATTAAGTGGATTGGTCGACATGATGGCTTGAGTTGTTTCAAATTGATTCCCGTAGAGGGAAGGAAAAAGTGGCCTTGGTCTTCCTACTTGTTCGATGTTATCTATGAATGTCGTAATTTCATCTCTTAGGCCTCTACGAGCTTTCATAAACAACAAACAATCTCAACGTATCGAGTGGTAAACTAAAAAAAAAAAAAAAGTAACAAACATAAATTTAACACGAATAAACTTCGTTAACACCTTTGCCACTTCCCGGCAACGGCGCCAAATTTTGATCCAAACTTTTGTGTTTCAAAATTAAAATCCAAGTTAAACCATGCGCGTCTATGTTTGAAAACAAGTTAGTTCGCCCGCAAGAGAACGGGGTCACTTGTAGACTGGCAAGTTAAACATGGTTGATTCTCTCGATGAGTGGAAATATTGAGTGAACGATGTTTATTATGAACAAAACAAAAGTTCTAATTCTAAACACACGATCAAAGGGGGGTTTTGTTCCGAAAATTTCAAAAGAACTTAATTAAATAAAACTAGATTTAAAACCTATCTTGCTTCGAGCGTGTCAACCTTTTTGCAAGAGTTGTTTAATCGATTCACGAACTCAACAATTAAATATTTTTACTAAAGACCGTTCTACCAAATATCATTCAAACAATTCATCAAACAATTGATATGCATCCACCAAATGTTATCTAAAATTGATTCTAACTAAAACAAACCATTCCAAATATCCAAATCATGGTAATATGAATAAACTAATTAACAATAAGCAATTCGTCACCAAATCGTTCACAAGAACTTAATCATAAACGATTCTAATAAATATCCAAACATAACATCACAAAATTACTATCTAACATGAATCACCAAACTAATTAACGAGATAAAGGTTTAGAGTTTACTAAATCGTGAGAAAACTCTATCACGATACTACGATGAATCCTTGCTAAATCCAGCTATTCCGGGGATGAAACGAACCACGCTGAATCTTGGAAGCTTGTCATGAACCTCTGTCTCCAACAGTTATCACGAACCAATCGAACTTCTAAATGAATTTGCCGTAAGGGCTATAAGTCAAAGGTTGAGAAAGTTGTTAATTCTATCTTCCAATGGTATATGATCCAGACTAAGGATGAAAGGATGGGTTTTTTCTGAAAAATTCTGAGTTTTAAAGGCTCAAAAGCCGTTTTGTAACTAAAGAATCCCAAAAATCTGCAATCTGCATTTGTAACGTATAAGTCCGATCAGATTGTTCATGAGTCCAATCGGATGAAAGTTTCTATCCTGTTGTCCGGTCGGACATAGAGCTTATCCGATCGGTGCGTTCTTTGAAGGTTAATCCTTCCGGTTAATGGGCTTATCCGATCGGACATGTGTTCTTTTGGCTGTTTTGAGCGCTGAATCCTTTGTCATCATCTCGCGATTTTGTCAAGTGACTCAGCTGTAAGAGTAAAACAAGAAAAATGGTTCAAAATGACCAATTATTGAATGAAAAGTCAAAAATCTAAGCGAAAGGCTAAATAATATAAAATCATGCAAAATAGCTTATTATTAACCTAAAAAGACGGTAAAAAGACTCAAACATGACTCAAAATATCTACAATAGCGTAACAAAAATGTACGAATCAGAGCCCTCCATGGACCGCTTGGCCCAACCCATTCACCTCAACTCGACCTTTAAAAAAGAAGAGTAGAAAAAATGAAAAAACTTTACATGTCAAAATTTTTCCAAACGTTTTCTTACTTCTTTTTATCATGTTTTCAAATAAAATTTGCAAATTTATTTTGTGAAAAAAATAAATAAATAATAATAACAAAACTTCAAATCTATTTTTACTTTTTACATTTTATGTATTTATTTTTGTTTGTGTCTTTTTGTATCTTGTGTTAAAAAAATGAAAAAAAGAAAAAATATTTTTTTTCCAAAAATACAAAAACATTTTTCTTTTGCACATTTTGATGTTTTTGTTTTTATGATAGAGTTTTTTGTGTTTGTTTTTCTCCTTTTACCCCTTTCTTGTAGGTTTCGCTCGACTCGACCGTCCATCGGATGTCACCTCACGCACGACTCATCATCACAAGCATGATTATAGGGACGTATCTCTTTCTCTCCCATTTTATCGTATTTTGTCTTATTTTTTGTGCAATGTGGCCATTGCATGGTTTAAGTGTGTATGGAGGGGGGGTTGTCCTTCTTTAGTAATTTAATTCATATGCTTGCTTGTGTATATGATTGAGTCATGTGGGTTGATATTGGTTGGAAACCTTGATGAAGTGATTTGGTTAGGTTGTTTAGACCTTTCGTCTTGACATTAGTGTAATTGTGGGGAATGAAGTGTAGGAAAGCCTATTAAGTGTTTTGGCCTTGTTCTATTCGTGGCAATTCATTCTGAGAGTCGAATACTCTCTCTTAGCCCCTATTTTCAAATGCCCTCTATAGGAGTTTTTGTAATTTTTTAATTTTATTTTTTCAGACGTTAAAACTCCATGTGCTAATCGAGAAATACTATAAGTTGCAATCAGCAACATGAGATTGGAGTTAACGAACTCTCATTTTTGAGTTATAAATATCATTTTATATGATGATAATTGTTGTTCTTAAAAGTTCATTTTTCATTGTTGCTTTCTTTCAAGCTTATTTGTCTCTTTAATAATGTTCATGTTTGTGTTAAGTTAAAATTGCTACAATTCTGGATGATTGTTGGTTAGAATTCATAGATCTAGTGCTTAGATGAGTTTAGAACCATCATTTGGCGTTGTTGGGTGTTTAATCTACAAGTTGAGATTGATAAACCCAAACTTATTGATTAAATATTCGATCAAATGCCATTGATCATGGAGACGAGTCTAGAGCCATAGAAACCCCCCCCCCCCCCCCCCTATTAATCTTTTAAATTTTTTTGATTTTATTTCTCATCATTTGAATCACCATCTTAGATATTATAACTTTGAAAATCAAAACTCGATCACGTATTTAGAATAGATTTTTCCTTATTTTCTCATTCATGAATCAAACATGATAATTGCTTTCGATTAGTCTTCCTCGAGAGATTCGACTCAAATAAAGCTTTGTACTTAAAATTTCTCCGTTTTCTTGTGGACGAACTTTTCTAAAATAAATAGTAAGTGCAAAAAGTTTTATTTAAGGCAGATGTTCTTCTTCCTCCGAGCACGATATGACCAAGTGAAGGAGCTCCAGACACAGATCCACGCGTAGGGTGGACTTAGAGGCCATAAGATGTGCTCAGCAATCGATGAAAGATAGGTACAATCTTCGTGAGCTCTTACGTGTGCAGCAGCAGTAGGAGTTTCATGTTTGGATGAACTAGCAGATGGCTGAGATGTTAGCTTGATTTTAGCAGTATCAGTCGCATCCCCCAATCATAGGACTCCTATGATTTGATGTTTTTATAAATTTATGATATGTCTGGCAGTTTTGTTGAACAAATTAAACCATTGCAAACTTGATGAAATTTATACGTTTAGTTAATTCATTTGCTTGTTTATTAATGAATTCATATTTTGTTATTAGTTTGTGATTTTTTTTTGTATTTTAAATAAAAATAAGCAATAATAATGATTAAAAAAAATATTAAGTTTTTCTTAAAACGAACGAGGTGAATACTGCCCCTTAAATTTTCCGAGGGCTGTATTCCCCTCAGTTTTTCCGAGGGGCAGTATCCTTGGTTTTTCTTAGGACTGTGATCCCAATGGTTTTTTCGAGGGCTATCTAATTCAAGCCTTGGGTGATTTATGGAAAAATGACCCTTAGCAATGCCCTCAAGATGTTTACATAGGGCACTATTTCCTTTAGTAAAATTTATCGAGAAGGTTTTTACCAAGGGGAAGCTGCCCTCGATATTCCCCTCGATAATATGATTACCGATGGATTCTTGGTCATTAACGAGGGATTTTCTCCTCAGTAAAATGCTATTTTATAGTGTTTCCTCAAAATGATATTAACTTGTCCAACAAAATCCATATTATATTATTTCATAATCCTCTTCTCAGTTCGTAGAACCCATTGAGCTTCCTCTCGTTGGACCATCAACAAGCATAATATCCATATAGATGCTCCACTCGATTAAATCTTTATCTTAAAATAAGAAATCTTCTTCAAAATTAATATTTAGTGCATTTTTAGGCTGATGGGAACTCAAATTATTTTTTATACTAGAACTGTGGAAAATCAATATGTAAGTGAATTTTGACTACGACAATCTATTTAATATTCTAATATGTTTATAGGTCTACGATTATTTTCCAAAACAACTTTATTAATTGTGTAATTTTGTCACAACTTAAGCTAAAAAATAGTCATTTCATAGTTTTGTAATCTTGTCATAGCTAAAGCTAAAAAACTGTAACACCCATGCATCAAATACATATTTTCATTTTTTATCATTATGCTTCAAAAAAAACATATAATTCTAGTTTTAAATAAATTTCTATTGTTAGTTTTAAATAATCTACGAATTATATTTAATCAAATTAACAGTACATTTATCAAATATATTATATAACTCGACTTTTAAAACTATTATAACTTATTAATATTTTATTATTTAATTATTTAAAATACATTTGGGTCACCTAGGAAACTATTCGATTTAAGAAAAAAAATAAGTTCGTCAATTGGGTAGTTTCTTTTCGGACTTCAAAAATGAGCCCAATGACTAGCCCGAGTCCACTAAACCTCACCCCTAACCTTCCAATAATAAACTCATCCTTGGTTTATAAGGAAAAGTCCAAACACGTCCACTTTTCACAAATTTTTTGTATACGTCCGCAAGGTAAAGATCCATCTTACTTTTCTAGAAATCTTGTTCAATTTTCTCCCAGCCGATTTCTAATCACCCCTGCCACAAATCCCAAACCGTCACCATTGCCAACATCACAATATCACCAAATCCAAACGAAATCCGAGGTGAACCACCATCAAAACCCCAAATCCAGGCCCAAAATCCCACCCACAACTTCGGCCAAACTTACCACTGCAGCCATATTTTTTTTTCAGGCCCGAACAACCACAACGACGAATCATCCCGGGTCTCCGACTCTACTGCAACGAACGACCCCGTGGCCGATTCACAAGTACCAAACTGTAGCACCATCGCAAACCCATCGCCAAGACACCACCACAGCCTCGTCAAACCCCACACCACCGGATCACCGAACCATATCCACGCCTTCCGCCAACACCCTCTGATCCGGAAAGCCACCCGATCGACCGAGTTCTGAAAATCGAATGAGACCCAGTGGTCCCACGCAAGCCAGTCGAGCCACCTCACTGATGCCACATGACCACCGCCGCCGGGAGACGTTCGCCGAACCACCGCCGTGGTAGAACCGAAGGGAAGGGTGCAGCCGACGCCGATTTTCTCAAAATTGGAGAAGAAAATTGCCCGGGCCAGAGAGAGAGGGAGAGACGCCTGAACGCCGCCATCTAATTTCTGACGCCATCGCCGCACGTCTTTGCCGGAAGCGCTGCACCTAGGGGCGTAGCAAGAAAACTTTTATACTCTGGGCTATCCGAATATAAATATTTTAGTAGGTTTATTCCATATTTGGTGTACGATGTCGTAGTTAACATAAATATACATGCTCAAAAAATATGATATTTTACCTTTAAAATATGCATTTTTGTTTAAAAAATATAATTGTCTAACAGAAATATTCCGTACGCATAGTGTACAATAGTTCTTGCATGTGTGTAAGTCAAAATATAATAAAATACTAGTAATTCATAAGAAAATAGATATGTTTTATGTGTTATAGTAGCCATGAAAGCCATAATTTTTGACTAACTTAACCATTAAAAAAATGGCTAGTATTTTGTGGGATGCGAAAAATGTCTTGAGGTTGAGACGTAAAAATTAATATCAAATTAGATGAATTAACTCACATCTATTAACTCTAAAAAAATACATATAAAATATTTTATATTAACTACAAATATTAGTGATTCGAATAAAAAATAAAGTATTAAAATCATGTTCTAAAAATAGATGTGTCGTGCATTTTTCCATGAAATATTCATCATTAATTCTTAAATTAGTGTCGATAAACTCTCGTTTAATGTAAAACGTTCTCGTATATAATCAACCATCACTAATATAATTTATGAATTTTAGGCTAAAACAATTAAAATATAATTAGTCTAGAATAAATTTAACATGGGCTAATTCAATTTAATATTAACTAATTACCTTTTTTTTAAATATAAATAAAACAAAAATAAAATAAATAATCAACATGGGTTGGAGCCCACTCCAGCCCATGGGTGGCTCCGCCTTGGCTGCGCCGATTACCGGATTGCCGTCCTTTGTTTTGGGAGAAAGAAAGAAAAAGAAACGAAACTGAGGAGTAGAAAGGATCTGGGTTCCTCCTTTTATGCCCAAGCACTTTTCCAGAAGTCACCAATTGACCCCAGCCTTTTCCCATCCCTTCGATTTAAACCCCCAGCCTTTGTCACCCTTGCAGTTTCACCCCCAGCTTGCCAAAAACCTCAATCCAGCCCCAAGATATTTTATAAAACTTCATTCTAGTCCAGTCTTGTTTATTTTAAATATATAATTATATTATTATGAGTTTTAAATATGAAATATATACTAATTAAATATATTTTCTAATTAATTAGGTGAAGAGCATTACGGGACTTAGGATTCAAAAAGTGCATTTCACTCAATTTACCACGATATTATTTACAAGGTAGGGACCACTGACTTGCCTATGTTAAATTTTATGTACTCAAATTTATGTTTTATGTGTATCATGAAATTCTATGTTTACAAAAACTAAATATAGTCGTAGACCTAATGTGTTTTTGACCAGGGAAAAGGGTTATCGGGTTATCCCAGCGTGGTATAGTCACGAATTAAAATCAGAGATCTAATGTGTCTGTGACCGGGGAAAAGGGTCATCGGGTATATCTCAGTGCATTTTAGCTGCAGTCAACTTATTTTCTACAATAAAACTATGAGTTCTATGGTCCATAATGCTATTTCTGAGTTTTATGATTTTGCATGGGCTAAGTCGGTGTAACTATTGAGTGAGTTGAGATCATCCCAAATCAACAATATTTTCTTTCAGGTACGAACGAAGATATCGATTGAATGGGAGACGAGTAAAGGAATAAAACTTTTGATGTTGATTTTGTGTTTCAAAAATTGTGTTATGTTTTAAATAAAGGTGGAATTAGGTAAATGGTACCTTAGATATTAAGTTCCGCTAATATAAACTTGGTTATTTGTATTGATTATTTTCCGCTACGTAAACACGAATGCTTTTGAATTCATAAATCTTTTGTATTGTTATTACGTAAATTCGAACACTTGAAATTATATTTATTTTTACAATATTATCAAGCAAAATTCAACATTTATTTTGATGCCAAGACTTCTTAAATTCAATATTTAAAAATAAAAATCCTATTTCTTCTAAAGTGAAATCGGGGCGTTACAAAAGGTGGTATCAGAGCCAAGGTTTTGAGTGGTTCTGTAGACTCGACTCGTTTATGAAAATTAAAAAGTTTATAAAATAAATATATAAATTACTTAAATAGTATTCATTCCTCCTCGTTGAACATTCGTCGATATCCTCAAGGTACAAACATTCATTTCAAATGTTTAAATATTTATTTAAATTCATGTTAATCCATGATTGCATTGTATTGGGTATGGTTGTTGTTACTTTTTGGTGTCATTGCACTCCAAGGCATGGAGGCCCTCATTAATTATGGTTTTTCGGAGGTCAACACGGTGGGGTCATATTTGTTGACCAAGCACCGTTTGTGGCTCTTGGACAAAGAATATGGGAGTGCCACTACTGGTCTCGATGTAGCTCTTCACACGGTGGAGCGACTACCGATACGATAGAACTCCGAGGGGACTATTTACGCGCTAGACTCGTGAGGATTCGGTTACCCGGTCCTCATATCGTAGTTGATTACGAGAGGTTTATCGCCCACTTGGTGGGTGAGTGGCTGTCTACTTTTCCAATGGAGGAGGTGCCCAAGGAGACGAAACCCGTGAAGGAAGTAGTTGAAGAGCCAAAGGAGGAAGCCCCGGCGGTTGTCAAAGAAAAAAAGAAGAGGAGGATCCCGAAGAGGACGATACTGATGGTGATAAACCTATGGAAGAAGATGAGGAAGATCCCGAGGAAGAAGGTATCAAAGAAAATTCCCAAGGAATACCGTGAAGAGGTCTCTAAAGGGAAAGAAAAAGGGGAGTACGAAGTGGCGCACTCTAGGGCATACCGTTTCTCACTATACTAGACGTAAGACACCTAGCGACGACCCCTTAAATGAAGGAAGCTCTTTGAGGAAAATAAAGGCGATTGTCATTATAGATTGATCGTCTATTACATTGGTTTCGTTATTGAGTTTTAGTATTTTTTTCTTCGTACGGTTGTTTCTAACTTGGACTTGGTTTTGTTTGTTTTTGGGTTGCTACTTTCGTTTTGATGTACGAAAAAAAGATATTGTTATTATTGAAGGAATGGTTGATGTTCTGCTATTTTCGTATGAGTTCTAGTTTTGTGTTTTTTTGTTTTGTGTGGTGGTTACAAGTTACAAATCTTACGACGTAGATTGAGAGTTATACATCGTAATTAACCAAGTAAATATTTTGATTACATTAGAATATGGCGTCAAACTGAGGAAGAAGAAGCGGGAACAGGGTTAATGAAGAAAACCCACCCACTTCGACCAAATGACTGTTAAGGCTGTGGACACAGTTTTCACCAAATTTTTCCAACGCCTTCAAGATAACGTTTTAGGGAATGGAGGCAATAACTCGAGAGCAGTGGAGCAGTTCCGTCTTTACTAACCACCAACCTTTAATGGGAGAGATATACCGGATTCTGTGGAAGAGTGGTTTCGGTCACTCGAAAGAATCTTTCGAATGATAGCACGAAGTGTAGAAGGTCACGTGCGCCACTTTTCAACTAACTAAAGATGCTGATCACTGGTGGGAAGGTTATTGGAGAACTTGTTCGGAAGCAGAGCAAGATGCTTTCACTTGGAACAAGTTCAAGACCGTGGTCATGGAGAAGTTTTTCCCGCGCTCGTATCGTCATCAAAAGGAGAGTGAGTTCCCAAGTCTCAAACAAGGGAGCATGACGGTCACTGTATACGAAAGGAAGTTTAAACAGTTGAGCCATTTCGCTACGTACCTAGTGGACACCGATTTGAAGAAATTGTTAAGGTTTAGAATGGGTTTGAGGTCCTAGCTAGCGGATATCTTATTAGCACAAGGCGACCTTCCCTACTCGGAAATGGTTAAAAGAGCCAAGGATTTGGAGTCAAGTCTTGGAATGGATGAGGTGAAACCTAAACCCACAACTTCGGTGGACAAGAGGAAGTGGGTAAGAGGAAGTTCAAACCAAGTCAAGCAACAGAAGACTGATGACGTGAACAGACAACAGGGGATGGACAACAAGCCCGTGTGCCAAAATTGCGGTAAGAGATATTTTGGAGGGTGCATTCTAGGGCAAGGAAAATGTTACCGCTGCCGTCAGAGTGGGCATGCAAAGCAGTTCTACCCTGTTTATGGTCAAAGGAAACAAGGAGGGATAGGGACAAAGCCAGGACCAACTAATGGAGGAAATGCTCGAATGTATGTCATTGCACGCAATGAGACTGAAGAGAATCCTGGAGTTATAACAGGTATGTTAACTATCTCAGGAATTCCTACTTTTGTGCTTTTTGATACTGGTGCTTTGCACTCTTTTATGTCGAAGAAATTTCATACTTTAACTGAAGTTAAGAGCACTAGAGTAGAGGAACCCTTAGAAGTTGGTTTACCATCCGGAGACGTAATGGTCACGAACTTGATGAACAAGGGAGTGAAGATCGATGTAGGAAGAAAGAATCTCGAAGCTGACTTGTATGTGGTCGAAATGAGAGATTTTGATCTGATATTAGTAATGAACTGGCTCACGAAAAATCAAGCGAAGATACAACATCGGGAAAGAGAAATAACTTTCAAACTCCCTGAAGGTGGACAGATCAAGTTCTATGGAGCCAAGACCAAGACGTTTCTAAAGTAATAACAGCAATGAAAGCCATGAAGTTGTTGAAGAAAGAGAGATGCCATGGTTTCCTGGTGAATTTGGTGAGCATCCCAGCGGTCAAGGTGACACCGCACGAAGGGCCCATCGTTCGAGATTTTAAGGATGTTTTCCCGGAAGAGTTACCAGGATTACCGCCTAGTCGTCTAGTCGAGTTCACAATTGATTTGACATCAGGGTAGCGCCTATCTCAAAGTCACCTTATAGGATGGCGCAGAAGGAACTTCAAGAACTAAAGGCTCAAATCCAAGAGTTAATGGATTTAGGTTTTGTCCGACCAAGTGTTTCACTGTGGGGAGCACTGGTCCTCTTTGTTAAGAAGAAAGATGGGTTAATGGGAATGTGTATCGATTATAGAGAACTTAATCGACTCACAATAAAGAACAAGTACCCGTTACCTTGAATCAAAGACTTATTCAATCAATCAAAAGGAGCAAGTGTCTTCTCTAAGATCGATTTAAAGTCGGGGTATCATCAGTTGAAGGTCAAAGAGAGTGACATTTCGAAGACTGCTTATAGAACGAGATATGGACACTATAAGTTCGTTGTGATGCCTTTCGGGCTAAGCAATGCTCCAGCAGTGTTCATGGACTTGATGAATAGGATTTCCACCACTACTTCGATAAGTTTGTCATAGTCTTTATCGAAAATATATTGATCTTTTTGAAGAATCAAAAAGAGCACGAAGAACACTTACGAATAGTGCTGAGAACACTTTGCAAGGAGAATTTGTATGCGGATTTCAGTAAGTGTGAGTTTTGGATGGACCGGGTAGTGTTCCTTGGTCACATCATTACTACTCAAGGGATAGAAGTGGATCTATCTAAGGTTGAACCTATAAATGGATGGGCCACCCCCACAAATGCGAGTGAAGTTCGCAATTTTCTGGGTCCATGATTCATTCTTAAATGCACTTTTTTAAAATGTTTTAAGATTCACCAAAAAAGAGTGGGATCAAATATAGTGCAGTGAAATAACTCAAGTCGTATCTCTCAAGAAAAACTAATTAGAAGTGGTTCTTGTGTTTGAATCACGAAAGAGAAAATAAAGAAAATAAGGTTCTAATCTAAACACTCGATCACGGTTTTGTATTTTGATTATCTTAAAACTAACATGAGAATTTAAATAACAAGAATTGAATTAAAACACTCAAAAGGAAAGCATTATGAATATGGGAATTAAAAGAAAATGATTTTAAAAATAGAAATCAACGAGGTTTAGGGCGTTAGACTCATTTCAATGGTTACTCAAGCCGTTTGACATTAATTAATTCAAGAGAAACTCAATCGTACCAATCCGAAGTTTGAATTGATCTTCTAAGCTAAATCAAACCAATCTGAATTTCGATTCTAGCCCCTAATAAAAATCAAATGGCTTATCTTGTCATGGTCTCAAATGCATCCTAAATCAAATTAAGGTTTAGCAAAACATTAAATTAACAATCAAAATATCCCAATTATACTAAATTCAATTAAATAATATACTAACATGCTTGGGTAAACACACCAACTCAACTAACCCATAGACCCACAAAATTTGACCTAAAATTATTAAAAAGTGCAAGAACTCAATGTAAGAACAAGGATGAGTATCATAAACACAATAAAAAACCATAACCAAAAAAGTTAAGCAATTAAAGAGAATTTAAGAAAGTTTACTAAAAACCCATGAATAAATGAGCACCGACATTTGAAATCTAAACAAAAAGCTTGAGTCCTTAATTGAAATCACAAGAAGAAGATTTTAGATCCATAAAGTTTTCTCCCAAAAATTGAGAGAAAATAAAAAACATCTAGGAATTAACTAGGGAACAAGTTCTGTAATAAAAGCTAAAAAAATTGAACTAAAAAGCATAACTTTGCCAAAACCATCCGCCAATTCCGACTGATCTGTGAGATGTCCACTGAATTGAGTGCCTGATGTGACCAAAAATATTGGTTCACCAAGAAAAGAGAGTACTGACCTAGAATACGTGCTCGACAACCTGACAGACCTCTAGAAACTCATAGCGACTTGATCAACCTACAAAATAAAACCCAATCTGGACAGCCCAAGTGATTTGCACATTTTTGTACGTATTTTTTATGATATATTTGCGTCTCATTTGTGCGTGATTTGCTTGTATTTATGTGGTTTTGGGGTCCACTTGAAATATTTTGCATCTTTTTCGGTTTTTTAGTGTTTTCTTTGTTTTTAGTAGTTTTTCTTATATTTTCTTAGTTTTTGTTTTGAAGGTCAAATTTGGTCAAAGTGGGCTCGGGACAAGGCCAGAAGATGATTTAAACCCAAGGAATTCACTGACAAGCCTCGAGATATCTTTGGTGCGAGGATTGACCGGAAATGACGAGAAATGTGGCCATTTTCATTGTCACCTAATGCATTCGCTCGGTGGATGTATCAGTTGTCTTAATACAAGCATAAATCCAGAACTATTAGTGCAATTTGCCTCCACCTTATATAATTGTAAATCTTAGAGAAATTTTTTAAACTCTTGTGTTTACAACTATCCCAAATTATGAGTATAAGAATGGTAAAAAGTAGCTTTAAGTGGAGACAGTGCGCCATGGCCTCACTTGTGGAAGGTTTTGATGCGGAGCCTATAACTCTCGGAGGAAAGTTCTAATTGACACAAATCAAATGCCAAGTAAAAGCCAAGACGAAGGTCTAAATTTCATATGAGTACACTGATGGCTGATTTCGTATATTTTCAGTCGATCGTCTAGGTTTCATCGATTGATTGCAGTCAATCGACTGAACAAGCCCAGATCGACTGACGGGCAGAAAGTTTCGGGATTTTTGGCCTATTTTGACAATTTCACCCCTAAAGCCTCTATAAAAACCCCCAACTCTCCCCCCAACAATATTATCCTCTTCCTTGGTAGTTTTGGACTTTTTCCATCTCCTCCAAGCCCCATCTTCATTTCCATTTTAAACCCTAGTCTAGATTCCTTAGATTAGTTTAGTTTAGTATATAGTTAGTTAATTAGTTGTTCTTATTTAGTGTTGGAGAAAATGACATCTCCATCCTTGTTGAATCTTGTGTATTGAAATTGTTCTTGGAATTTTGAAGTTGTAAGCTAAACCTTGGAGCTCCTTTGAAGTAATACTGGTAGTATTCTTCTCTTTTCTTATTGTGTGTTATTGTTATGTTATTAAGTATGTTTTTCATTCCATGTTCATCATTTACTATTTTTGGCAAAACCCCATTAAAGCTCTTATGAGTTCTTCAAGCTTTTTGCCAAATTAAGAAAAATCCTTAATTTTCATTAGAAATCATGTCTAGCTTTTGAGTTTGTTGTTGTGTTATGCTTTTTGCTTTCAAAGCACTTTTTCCTCCTTAGGTTATTTCAAACTTTAAAATGATGTTCTTGTGTTCAAGCTTCACAAATCTTAGAATTTTTAATTATTTTAATTTTCAATTGATGCAATTAATTTAGAAATTATGGGTTTAGGGTCTTGGTTCTTTTAGAACCATTAATCGAAGTTTGTTGAGACTCGAGATTGACAAACCCGGGAATTAGGATTGACGACCCCAATACTTGATCGATATTCGGGATTGACAACCCGATTTATGGATTAAGTGCTTGGGAGAAACCGATTGATCGTGGAGACGAACCGAACACCCTAAACCCTCATTTTTCATTATTTTCATTAAAATCACTCTTAATTCTTACCTTAGTTGATTAGATTTCAAAACCCGAACCAAAGTGAATTACCCTTTATTTAGTATAGTTAGTTTAGTTTTATTTTATATCACGTAAATCAAACGCAAAATATCTTCCGATTAGCCTTCCTCAAGAGACATGACTCGGGTAAACTTACCGCTCTACAATCGACTCCGTCCTATTACGGAGACGATTTCTTAGAGTGCTAGGAAATTATTGATCACCAGGCGTAGGCCCTCCGATGCTTAAGTCAAATGTTTCATGAGAGATATATATGAGAGATCAAAACGTAGGATATAAAAATCAACTTAGAATAGAAGTGAGGCTTGTGTCTTCTTTGTATAGACAAGAGATAAGAAACAAGAGACATGTTCCCAATGTAGGGTCCTCGTCTTCTGTATAAGAGTTCGCCTCTCTTAAATAAGAGCTCGTTGTTTTTCATGTAATTGTGGCATTTTATCTTGTGTTTCTAGTTAGAGTTTAGTGTTATTTGTAGTAGTTTGAGTCTTATTTTGTTAAGGTTTTAGATTATTCTATTGTTTTTAAGTTTGAGATTGATTGGTGTTTTGTAATGATAAATCATGGGGTTTTTGAGTCCAAATTCTTATGTTGTAGGTGGCCAAGGGAGTTAGAGTTTCTCTAAGTCGCATTGGGAGGTGTCCAAGATCGAGTCGAGACCTTCAAGTCCAAAATCCGTGCCGAAACGAAGAAACCGTGCCGGAAGAAGCTGAGATCGACTGAAAAGCTACCGATCGACTGGCAGTCGATCGACTGCCCTTCCAAGAATAGACTGAAATGCTGAAAATCGACTCAATTCCAGGGACTTCCTCTCCTTTCCAAGAAGCAGTCGATCGACTCCTTGCTACCCAATCGACTGGTAGTCGATCGACCACCCCTCCCGGATCGACTGAACTGCTCAAGGATCGACCCAATTCCAGAGATTTCCCAAAAATCGATACTTCTCCAAGAAGCAGTCGATCGACTGCTTACTGTCGATCGACCGCAGTAGATCGACTGGCCACTAGCAGTCGATCGACTGGAAGACCGGGAATCAGCGCGAATTTATGATTTTGCCCCTACTAATAGCTATTTAAACCCCATTTTTAACCCCAAAAAAAAGACACTCATTCCCCAACTCTTGCATGAGCCTTGGGATTAATTTTCTCTCATTTTTCTCTAGATCTACTTTCTCTATCTTAGGTTTTGGATTAAATTTTCAAGCAATTTTCTTGGGTTTGTAAACTCAAGATGAATCCAAATACTCCTTTGGATTAGTACTTTCATTTGTAATTAAACCTTGGGATTCCCCATTCAATTTAGTAAGCTTTCCTTTGAATTTCAAGCTTTGTTCTTCATTTCCATGCATGTTCTTCAATTTATGCTTTTTCTCTTAGCTACTTGATTCCATGATGAAACTTGTGAATTAACTATGGACTCTAGTTGAGTGACACACCTAGAATATAGATCGGGTCCTTGATTGTCATGATTTTGAGTTTTTCCATTGCTTTATTTTGAATTAAATTTCCATGCATAGTTTTAAATTAAATCTTAGATCTACTCTTCGTTTCTTGTTATTTTTCCGAAAGATTTGAACTTTTACGTCAACTTTTATTGCTCTTTACCTTGGTGCTTTCAATTTTTGTCAATTCGCATTATTTGAATTTTCATGCATGGTTGTACTTTATGCATGCATGGTAGTACTTGATGAAACAATGCTTGTTTTTGCTTGTTTTTGTTAATTGCTTGCATTTTCAATTATGGCATACGACCGAGGCATCCGACCAACTTTTCATTTCAATTTCTAGTTTTATTTTCTATTTTTAATTGCATTATTTTCATTTTCCTTTTGTTTTTCCAAGCTTGAAACACTTTGATTCATCAATTGAAACGATTTCCAATCACACCGAGCCAAATGAACTTTCAAATATTTTGAACCACGAAAATCTACACTTCAAAATGGTGCCGTTGCGACACGGCTCGGTTAAGGCCTTCGTTTTAATTGTTATTTCATTGTGTTTTTAGCTTCCTTTGTATTTGACGATTTCTTTGAGTGCATGCAAGGTCGTCGTTCACTTGGCCACGAATTAGCTCCTTACATTTCGACTCCCGAGCGACTACGACGTTTGAAGCACTCTTTGCATTCTATTCCCGAGATGATGACTAATATTCCTAATCCCGGCATGATTTCTCCTCTCCGGGACGATCCTCAAAGTTCGAAATCACCCGAGCCCGGATGGGAGCACATTACGAACATGAATGATGGGCCATCGAACCCCGCACCCCCGTCTCTTTCGGATGAAGCTATCGAGTATCACGGGAGTGGTTTTCCCACTCATGCGCACGCCTCGGGCCGACCCCAAGGTATGGCTTCATTTCCCAACTCTTTCGGCGGAGGTTTAGTTCCCAACATGGGAGGTCATGGTGCAAACCATGTTGGGAATGGTGGTGGTTCGGATGGATTGGGTAACGCGGGAGGGCATGGTGCAAACCGCGTTATCCCGGGTTCTCAAGGCTTTGAACGACTCGATATGGGAGGGCATGGTGCAAACCATGTTGGGTGCAATGGCTCTTTTGACGATTTTGGAGCCCCGAACCTGGCCCACATGGTTATAAAGCCTCTCCCCACGTTTCGAATATGCCGAGCACGAACCGAGGCCCGTTTGGTATTCCCCCCATACGTAACCCGACTCCACCTCCGAGAGTGAATCCGTATGGGCATTATTATGGTCTAGGTTTTGGTGATACCGTTCTTGAGCTTGAAGATGACATAGATGAGGAATATGCGTTATTTGGGGGTTATGATCCGAGTACTCCGCCTCTCCCACCCGTTCGTACGATGAAGGAGGTGAGCCAAGCCTTTGTGGGGGCTAATATCTCATCATGTATCTATCTTCCCCCCGAGGTTATGGCCATTGATATCCGCTACCTTGATTTCGCCCGCCTCCCAATTTTCCACGGGTTTGCTAAGGAGGACCCTCTCCAATTCATACGGCAATTCCAATGGCATGTCTCTAGCTTTCATCGTCCTAACATGATGAGCTTGGACAATCTCAAACTACGTTGTTTTTCATATGCCCTCCAAGATAAAGCTCTATCATGGTTCATGGGTCTTCCCGCTAACTCCACTCGTACATGGGAGACGCTTTCAAAAGTCTTCCTCGAAAATTACTATTCCATGGAGCGAACGAACGATGTCCGAGTTAAGATCAAGTCTTTCATACAAATGAAGAACGAGCCATTTCACTCCGCTTGGTTTCGTTTCAAGGATCTTGTCGAGAGTTGTCCTCATTGTCGTTTTCCGAAGGATTTTTTAATTCAAACTTTGTATGAAGCGTTGGACCCGTAATATCAATATATGGTTGACACAAGAGCGGGTGGAAACATGACGATTCATTCCCGTCAAGCACTCCACCGAGTTATTTGCGATTTGGCCAAGAATTCCAAACAAAAATCTTCCCGTGCTTTATATTCAAGTGCTAACGAGGTGATGGAGTCGTATTCTTCCGAGAAAATTGAAACGGATAAGAAAATTGCGGCATTGGAGGTTCAAATTACGAAGTTATCTTGCCCCAACCCGGAGCCTCCTTGCTTGTCTTGTGGAATGGTTAGGCATGAGGCACTTACTTGTCCATCAAATCCCTCGTTTTACATGCCGGTGCCCCCGTTGGAAGAAGTTTGTGGAGTACAAGGGTACCAATCGGGTAGTGGTGTTTCTAAGCCTTTTTATGCTCGGCCGCCTACGCATACCCCTCCGTATCATCCGAGCAACCGCATGCATCCAAACTTTTTCTATGCGAATGCCCAATCGGGAGTCCCTCCTCATGTGGGTCCGTCTCGTCCATCTCCTCTGATAACTACTCCAGTACCCGCTACCGATCCGAACATTGCCATGATCTTACAACACTTGCAATCCATTGATGCCCGGTTAGCCGCGATGGAGGCTTTGAATAGTGGGTTGAATACGAAAGTTGGCCAAATGGCTACCGAAATTAATTTGCTCAAACAAACCAATGACAAGGGGAAGCTACCGGGCCAACCGTCCCATGCCCATGCGATTACTTCACTTCGAAGTGGACGGGTCATTGATAATAAGGTCGACCCCCCGGTCGAGGTTGCGAATGGTACTATTCCACCAAGCATTCCTTCTTGCGATTCCACACCCGTGGACCCCTCACTATCTAAGCATGTTCTCGACGGCTTGAACAAATCTTCGAACGCCTACAAGCCCCCAATTCCAAAGGGTCCAACGCCTTTTCCCTCTAGGCTTCCGAATGCAAAGAAAGATGAGCAATTCCAAAGGCTTTACAATACCTTGTCCAATGTTAATATCACTCTTCCGTTATTGGATGTCATACGCGATATGCCCGCCTATTCTAAATTTTTCAAGGAGCTCTCATCGAAAAAGCTTTTCACGGCGACAAATGAGAGGGTCGTGTTATCTAACGAGGCAAGTGTGATTTGTGACCCTTCGATTTTGGCTCTCAAAATGGCGGACCCCGGCTCGTTTTGTATTGATATTATGCTCGGAAATGGGAAAGTCATGAGTGGTATGCTTGATTCCGGGGCGGGTATTAATTTGATGCCATCTTTGATTTATGAGCAGTTAGAGTTGGCCCCCTTACAAGAGACTCAGATTTTTTTGCAATTGGCCGACAGTTCCGTTCGTTATCCGAAGGGGGTGGTTAAAGATGTGCTCGTTAAAGTGAGAGGCCTTGTGGTGCCGGTGGACTTTGTTAACCTTGATGTGGGTTTGGTTTCCAATGATGGTTCCGAGCACACCATTTTGCTTGGTCGTCCATTTATGGCCACTACACAATACTTAATCGATGTTGGAAAGAAGAATCTTACTTTATCCGTTGCGGGTGAATCAGTCACCTTCTCGATGACCAACTTGCCATCAATTCCTTCTAGTATTTATCATGCAGATTGCCTTCTTGTCGACGAGATCCAAGAATTGGTCGAGCAAGCCTTCGTGGAGGATTCGTACGTTGGGGTGAAGGAGCTGAAAGATGATCGAGTTGCTTTGATGGATGATGAACTGGTTATTGTTCATGCCGACTCTTGTGTTCTTCCCATTGCAACCAACTTCTACGAGAGTGCTTATTTTCATGTCGTTGAGGGCAACGACGAGCTTTTTATGAGGGGGGAGGAGATCACTGATGATAATCGAGTTATTAAGCCAAGTAAACCTCTTGATGAATGCCTTGAGGGAGCGATTGAATTGTTCGAGCTCTCCACCGATGAGGGTGAGAGGAGGCACAAGCCCGAGCTAAAGCCTCTCCCATCTCACCTCAAATATGTATTTCTCGAAGAAGAGGAGAGTAAACCTGTGATTATTTTTGCCAATCTAAACGAAGAAGAGGAAGCGAGGTTGATCAAGGTGCTAAAGGCTCACAAAAGTGCCATCGAATGGAGCCTCGGTGATATAAAGGGAATTAGCCCTTCGACATGTATTCATCGAATCATATTGGAGGATGACGTCAAGCCTTCTCGAGAATTCCAAAGGCGTTTGAACCTTAACATTAAGGAGATCGTGAAAGAAGAAATACTAAAGTTGTTGAAGGAGGGCTTGATTTACGCTATAGCCGAGAGCGAGTGGGTAAGCCCCGTGCATATGGTTCCTAAAAAGAGTGGCATCACCGTGATGGAAAACTAAAGGGGTGAATTATTGGCTACACGGGCAACGACGGGATGGAGAATGTGTATCGATTTTCGGAAATTGAATGCGGCTACGAAGAAGGATCATTTTCCTCTACCTTTCATTGATCAAATGATTGACAAGCTTGCCGGCCACCACTCTTATTGCTTTTTGGACGGATTATCGGGGTATTACCAAATTGCTATCGCCCCCGAGGACCAAGCTAAAACAACGTTCACTTGCCCGTTTGGGACTTTTGCTTTCCGACGGATGCCATTTGGGCTATGTAATGCCCCGGGGATGTTCCAACGATGTATGCTTTCCATATTTTCCGACATGATCGACAAATATCTTGAAATCTTCATGGATGACTTTTCCATATATGGGGACTCGTTCGACAAATGCTTGAGAAATCTTGAGGAACTTGCCCGATGTGAAGAGACGAGTTTAACTTTAAGTTGGGAGAAGAGCCACTTCATGGTTCAAAGTGGCATTGTGCTTGGGCATGTGATTTCGGAGAAAGGGATTGAGGTGGACAAAGCCAAAGTGGAAGTGATCGAAAAGTTACCTCCTCCTCTTTATGTGAAAGATGTAAGGAGATTCCTTGGGCATGCTGGTTTCTATCGGCGGTTTATAAAAGATTTTTCAAAAATTGCCCACCCGTTGTGTCGGTTATTGAGTAACGAAATTCCTTTCGAATTCGATGAGGCTTGTGATAATGCTTTCTTGTCAATTAAGAAGAGCCTCGTATCCACCCCCATCATCGTAGCACCCGATTGGAACTTGCCTTTCGAGATTATATGTGACGCTTCGAGTGAAGCGGTGGGGGCCGTCCTTGGCCAACGAGTAGACAAGCTATTAAGTGTGGTGTATTACGCAAGTTTGATGCTAAACGATGCTCAAAATAACTACACGACAACCGAGAGAGAGCTCTTAGCCGTGATCTTTGCACTAGAGTAGTTTCGAGCTTACATAGTTGGATCACGAGTTGTGGTGCATAGTGATCATGCCGCATTGCGATATTTTTTCGCTAAACCTCAAGCAAAACCCCGCCTTATTCGTTGGATCCTATTGCTTCAGGAACTTGATATTGAGATCAAGGATCGGAAAGGGTGTGAGAATGCGGTAGCCGATCATCTTTCGAGATTGGTTACGGATGAAGGAGAAAGGATTTTCATTGGAGAGAATTTGCCGCTCGAGAACTTGATGAAAGTGAGCCAAGCGCCTTGGTACGCCGACTATGAAAATTACTTGGCAAATGGTGAGCTTCGGCCGGATATGAATTGGCAAGAGAAGAAACGCTTCCTAGCTAAGTGCCAAAGCTTCTATTGGGATGACCCCTTCATGTACAAAGTAGGGAAGGATGGAATGATTAGGAGATGCGTGCCGGAGAATGAGATGAAAGCTCTACTAACCTTTTGTCATGACCATGAAGCCGGAGGACACTTTGGGGGAAGGAAAATGGCACTTAAAGTCTTGAGTTCGGGTTTCTATTGGCCGTATCTCCATTATGATGCTCAAGTTCACGTTCAAACTTGCGATAAATGTCAACAAACGGGGAGCATATCGAAGAGGAACGAAATGCCCTTGGTGGGAAATTTGGTGGTTGAAGTCTTCGAGGTTTGGGGAGTTGACTTCATGGGCCCGTTTCCGAAGTCGGTTGATGGTTTTGAATACATCCTCGTGGGGGTTGATTACGTTTCTAAATGGGTTGAGGCCATCCCCACACGAAAGAATAACGCCGAGGTTGTCGTCAAGTTCGTGAAAGAGAACATTTGTGCTCATTTTGGCTTCCCAAGAGTTATAATATGTGATGGTGGTAGCCACTTTTGCAACAAGGTTTTCGAGAAACTTATGAGGGTCTATGGGATCAAGCACAAGGTTGCCACGCCATATCACCCCCAAACTTCGGGGCAAGTCGAGACGAGCAACAAACAAGTGAAGAGTGTGCTAGAGAAGACGGTGCAACCTAGTCGAAGAGATTGGTCGCGAAAGTTGAACGACGCATTGTGGGCCCTTCGGACGGCCAATAATACTGTTCTTGGCACGAGCCCCTATACYTTGGCCTTTGGTAAGACTTGTCACTTACCCGTTTAATTAGAACACAAGCCGTTTCGGGCAATGAGGGCCATGAACTTGGATCTTAGGAAGGCCGGTCTCGAGAGAATGATGTAAGTGGAGGAGTTGGAGGAACTTCTAGAAAACCAATATCATAATTCTCGGATTTATAAAGAGAGGACCCAGCGAATCCACGATGAGAGATTGGTTCGGAAGGAGCTTGAGGTTGGGATGCCCGTCTTGCTATACAATTCACGTTTGGCTCTTCACCCCGGCAAGTTGAAATCCAAGTGGATGGGGCCGTATACCATTGAAGATGTCAACCCGATTAGGGCGGTGACCTTGATCAACCCTAAGACTCAAAAAAAATTTCAAGTCAACGGCCATCGAGTCAAGCCCTACCGAAATGGTTTCCTTTTGCCTCCAGTCGAGGATGCGATAGCATTGATTGATCCTCCCGCCTCGACTCCACCATAATATGAAAGGGAGTTCGTTAAGCTAGTGACGTAAAACAAGCGCTTCTTGGGAGGCAACCCAAGTCTTCTTCGTTTATTTCGTTCTTTCTTTCTTTTAATGAAAAACCCAAAAACAGTCAAAAATTCAAAAATCCAAAAAACATTTGAAAAGTTGAAAAAAAAAAATATTTTGTTGAGATTCATGTACATATTTCCTTGTGTTTTTGATTTTGAGTGATTTTCTTTTCTAGGTTTTGTTTTTCGACTCCAACCATTGGGCGATTTGATAAGATTGATAGCGACCGTGGAGCCGGGAGAAGCTAGCCATGCTCGTTTTTGCTTGGATTGCTTAGATGCCTATATGGACCCCACCGAGCTCGACCTAAACTCGCTCGGTTGAGGAAGTTTCTATTCACCCTCCTTTTACCCTATTTTCATTAAAATGCAATGAGGGCATTGCACGGTTTAAGTGTGGGGTGGGTAGGTGGTTAGGGTCCGGTTTATATCAAGCATGATTTGTTGTTCTCAACTCGAGCCTTGGCGAAGTGACGCATTCTTGGCGAAGCGACGCTTACTACTTGCGCTTTTATATGGTCGAGTCGATTTTTATGTCTTTTGTGTCTCGATTACATGTTTGAAAAACTCCACGTGCTTGGAAGTTTGAATAGTTTACTTGTCGAGTTTTTGTGCATGTTTATGGGCCTCTTGTGTGAGGGGT
>BMAC01001451.1:66883-103956 GCA_014905375.1 Phtheirospermum japonicum
ATCGACTGAACTGCTCAAGGATCGACCCAATTCAAGAGATTTCCCAAAAATCGATACTTCTCCAAGAAGCAGTCGATCGACTGCTTACTGTCGATCGACCGCAGTCGATCGACTGGCCACTAGCAGTCGATCGACTGGAAGACCGGGAATCAGCGCGAATTTATGATTTTGCCCCTACTAATAGCTATTTAAACCCATTTTTAACCCCAGAAAAAAAGACACTCATTCCCCAACTCTTGCATGAGCCTTGGGATTAATTTTCTCTCATTTTTCTCTAGATCTACTTTCTCTCTCTTAGGTTTTTGGATTAAATTTTCAAGCAATTTCCTTGGGTTTGTAAGCTCAAGATGAATCCAAATACTCCTTTGGATTAGTACTTTCATTTGTAATTCAACCTTGGGATTCCCCATTTAATTTAGTAAGCTTTCCTTTTAATTTCAAGCTTTGTTCTTCATTTCCATGCATGTTCTTCAATTTATGCCTTTTCTCTTAGCTACTTGATTCCATGATGAAACTTGTGAATTGACTATGGATTCTAGTTGAGTGACACACCTAGACTATAGATCGGGTCCTTGATTGTCATGATTTTGAGTTTTTTCATTGCTTTATTTTGAATTAAATTTCCATGCATAGTTTTAAATTGAATCTTAGATCTACTCTTCGTTTCTTGTTATTTTTCCGAAAGATTTGAACTTTTACGTCAACTTTTATTGCTCTTTACCTTGGTGCTTTCAATTTTTGTCAATTCGCATTATTTGAATTTTCATGCATGGTTGTACTTTATGCATGCATGGTAGTACTTGATTAAACAATGCTTGTTTTTGCTTTTTTTTTGTTAATTGCTTGTATTTTCAATTAAGGCATACGACCGAGGCATCCGACCAACTTGTCATTTCAATTTCTAGTTTAATTTGCTATTTTTAATTGCATTATTTTCATTTTCCTTTTGTTTTTCCAAGCTTGAAACACTTTGATTCATCAATTGAAATGATTTCCAATCACACCGAGCCAAATGAACTTTCAGGTATTTTGAACCACGAAAATATACACTTCACTCGCCTATCCTAAAGAAGAGCTCACCTCTCTATTTCCCCATAAAATCCATAAATAAGAGCTCCATGATCTATGAGAATTGAAGATTTATGAAAGAATGTTGTGAAAATAATCTAGCTTGGATCCCCTATTTATAAGATTATTTAGACTTTTCCACCAACTAATATGATTCCTTCCTAAGATGGGATTAAATCTCCTAATTGTACTCAATTTTCATAATAAGAAAATATTATCTATTAGGATTCTTAGTTTCCATAATTCCATAATAACCATAAAAAATATTATTACCATGTTATCAACCTGCCGGTACTTAGAACATTCTACCCCTTTCATTACTTTCGTACCATATATAATCAAGTCAATATTTGATGTCGTATCAACTAGTCCCCCATATTTTAATTGATTAAGGTAAGTAATCAGGTCTAATATAAAAAAAATAAAGATTTCATTTATCCGACCTAATATACTTCAGCCGAAAAACCATAAACTATTTATTCGACCTAAAACAGGTTGGCCAAAAGTCATTCCATACCATTAACCATAACCCTGAAATATTACTTAAGCATCGGCTTATAACCATAAACCTGTTGACCATGAGCTAATAACCATACCATGCCTTTAGTCCACAGACACCTCATACCATAGTCCATATTAGATCACAAGTGAGTAAGAAAACTACTCAGTCCCCCATGTTCAAATAATGCGAGCAAAGAAATCAACAAGGTCGCATCACCAATAGAATTAGACCATAGATGACCGAGAAAACTACTTAGTCCCCCATGTCTAAGTCAAATAAACCATATATTGTTCTATGAATGAGGTCGCAAGAGGTCGTAGCTAAGGTCGCAAGAATAAAAGTGACACCGCACGAATAAAACTGAGGTCGCAGAGAACATGTTAATCAAACATATTTTTCACAACTTAGATCATAAAACCATCGATTAATATGACGTCAACCAAACGACAATCAGACCTTAACCATTTAAGTCGAATCACACATTATAACCATTTAAACCGAACCAAATAAATTTTATCAAATCAAGTAAACCACATTAAACCGCATAAATCAGCTATTCCCCCATATTCTAGCTGGTTGAAATAAAAAGTAAATAAGGTAGATAATAGAAAACTCTCCCTTTTGCGATATTTAAATGAGCGTACCTCATACGTATTCATATTTATGCCAAAGGGAAATTCGTACATCCCCTTTAATATCCAAACGTGCGACCTCTTTATTTTCAGGTAGCAAAATTCCACAATTACATCTCCTTGAATATTTGGACATGCGATGAGATTGTGTATGGTTGAATTGACCATCACCGAGTTAGATTTTGGGCAGCAAAATAAATTAACCCTTCAACATCAATACAAAACCATATATCATAACAATAATCCCCATATATATACATTAAACCAAATAAATCATATAAACCCAAAATAATATATGGGAAACCAACTAACCCTCATAAGCCAAACAACCAAATAATATTATACAAAATAGATCAAAAAGATTGGTTCACCAAGAAAAGAGAGTACTGGCTTAGAATACGTGCTCAGAAATCTGATAAACCTCCAGAAAGCTCCTGGCGACCAGATCAACCTACAAAACAAAACCCAAGCTGGACAGCCCCGGTGTAGGCCCTCCAATGCTTAAGTCAGATGTTCATTGAGAGAAAGATATATGAGAACTCAAAACGTAGGATATGATGTGCCCTAAATAAAACTTGGTTTGAAATCAAGACCTAGTTGGGCTAGACCTGACTGAATATCATCCTGACCTGATTTGGTGCTACTAAAAGTTGTGAGGTTCAGCTCAGGAACCAGGGAAGAGGACTCACTGATATGATTCACTTTAAACACTTTCCTGATCTAACATCTCCTAGAGGAAAAGGGAATGACCTGGCATCTTCCCGATCTAACCTCTCCTAGAGGAAGAGGGGATGATCTGAACATTCTGCATAACGGCCCGAGATCCACGAAATTCTAATTCCGGTATCTCGGAAGGCCCCCACTTGATGAGAAACTATAAATACCTAAGCCTCAAAGATAAGAGGTACGCAATCTCAAATTCTTCTTGTTTCCCTGAATTTGAGAATGTATAGCTTAACTAACTTAAGCATCGGAGAGGTTTCCACCGAAAATCCTCCGATGGTCCTTTCTAATGTGTCTTTGTTGGAGCAGGTCAGAATATCATTCAAGGAAAAAGGTCGACATTCTCCAGGGCATTTTTTTCTGGTAGAAACAATTGGCGCTGTTTGTGGGAAAAGTGGGGCTAAGACGTTAGAAAATTATGGCATCAGACGGATTTCAGCGGAACTTGGTGGCGAAGATGGGTGGCACGCCAAGCTCTGCCACACCAACGGGTGTACCGAAAGTGGCGGGACAATCAGTGGAAGCTAGACCAAGCGCAGCGCAAGCCTCTCCCAGTGGAACCACATAAGTTTACGGTGGATTGATGAACGATTCCTTTCTAAGGTAATTTTCTAACCTCATCGGTAATGCGGTGGAGGTAGCTGTGAACAGAAAATTTCCCGAGCTTTCATCGCCACCTTGCAAGGCGGCTCAGCCATCGGAGATGGAGCCACTGCGAATAACCCAGCGCACGGTCAGAACTCCCCTCCAAGAAGAATAGGAGAGTTTCTCTATTTCAGAAAGTGAAACGTCGAGCAAAACCAACCCAGACCTCACGGAGCATATGCAAAACCTGCAGAAAGAGGTCAGGGAGGTTAAGAGGAAGATGGCAGGCACGGGCACGGTGCTAGCGCAGAGAGTTACCCTGTTTACGTAGGCAGTTACGCGCGATGATTTATCGGCCTCTTAACGGTCCATGGGCTTTGAATACAATGGAACAACAGATCCATGGGATCATCTGAGTCGATTTGAGATTGCGGCTACTTTGTACAAATTTTCTGACGCTGTCATGTGCAGGGTCTTCCTTATGACCGTTACAAAGTCAGCCCAGCTCTGGTTCAACCAGTTGCCTCCGCGTTCTTTAAGCAATTTCGACGAATTTAGCTCAACATTTTTGCACCAATCTATTAGTTGTAAGAAGTACCAAAAAAAAATGCCGCTTGAATTGTTCAGCCTGAAACAGAAGGAAAATGAAAATCTGTGTGCATACATCAAATGATTCACGGATGCCATCAGTGTCTGAGGAGCTCTTCGTTAATTCTCTAGCTCAGGGGCTCAGTAGAGGAGAATTTTTCCAGTCGTTGGTCGTAAAGCCAGCACTGAAATTCGGAGAACTCCTGGAAAGTGCAGAAAAATACATTCATCTGGAGGAGGCCTTGAAGATCAAGGAGGATGGAAAAAAGAAAAGGGAATGACCTGGTAGTGAGGACAGGACCCCGATAAAAAAACCCAGGACTGATTTGGTTGGAGGACAACTCCGTTTTGATAAGTACGCACTTCTGGCCACACCTCTGGGGGAGATTCTGCAGGAAATTAAGCGACACCCTGATCTCAAATGGCCAAAGACTTATTCCCAGAAACCAAGGAAAGAAAGATCTGACCGATTTTGCCGATACCATAATGAGTATGGTCATGATACAGATCATTGAACCCACCTAAATGATGACATAAAGAGGTTGGTACAGGCAGGGCACCTCAAGGATTTTGTACAGGTGAGACAAGAGGAGTCCAGATCTGACTCTCATGGACGAGATCGGCCTCATGGAAACAAGCGTGAGCTGGATAGCATACAAAACAATGGGAGACGGAGTGACCAGACTCAAGAGATAAGGGGCAAAATCTTGATGATTACATAGTGCGAGTGGGATGAGTATTCCAGGGGAACCCAGCACAATTATGTTCGCGCTGCGAAAGACCTGGCATGGATAGCAAGTGAAGTTGGGCAGTTAACACCAAACCCAAAAATATGCTTTGGGTCAGAGATGATATTGGCATCCTGGCCCCTCACATGGATGCCTTGGTTATCACAGCCACCATCACCAACTACACCATAAGACAAATCTTCGTAGACACGGGTAGTTCAGCCAATATCATGTTCTATGAATGTTTTCGATAGTTGAACTTAAATATGGATCTGGAGGAAGTCACGAAATCACTAGTATGCTTTGCAGGGGGAGACCTGAAACCATTGGGAGCGGTGAATCTCCTGGTGACGCTAGGGGATGGCCCGTTTAGACAGACAAGGTCGGTGCATTTTCTAGTGGTGGACGCACCTTCCTCGTATGATATCATGTTAGGGCGACCATCGCAGAGTCAATTTCAAGTTATGATATTTGTCTACCATATGAAGTTGAAGTTCCCTGTCCAGGACGGGGTAGGGGAAGTCCGTGGTGACCAGTACACGGCAAGATGCATGAACGTAGATAGCATTCGACGCAATGAAGAAGTAGGGAGAGGTAAAAGGCCGAGGATAGAGGACACCAGACCTGACCCAGCTCAGAGAGAGGAAAACTTGATAAAAATTGAGGTAGTCCCAGGAGACGATAGTCGAGTCCTGAAGTGTTGGTAGATTTGGTAGCTCTGCTTAGAAACATCACGGTATTTTTGCCTGGTCTTCCAAGGATTTGGTCGGGATAGATCCATAAATAGTTGAGCACCACCTTAACATTAGGCCGACAATAAAGCCGGTAAAGCAACGAAAGTGCAACTCTTGACCGAAAAAGGAGGCCATTATTGAGGCTGAGGTGGACAAATTGCTAAAGGCTGGGCATATTCGCGAAATACAGTTCCCAAATGGCTCTCTAATGCATTCTTAGTACAAAAAACGGAAGAAGACTGGAGGATGTGTATTGACTTCCGTGATCTTAACAAAGCTTGCCCTAATGATCACTATCCGATGCCGAGGATAGACTAACTGGTCGATTCTAAATTGGGTTGTGAGCTGTTAAGTATGATGGACGCCTCGCAGGTATATCACCAGATCAGGTTGGCCAAAGAAGATCAGAAGCAAGTTAGTTTCATAACTTCAAAAGGAACATATTGTTATGCGGTCATGCTGTTTGGACTTAAAAATGCAGGCGCCACATATCAGCGGCTAGTGGACATAATGTTCAAAAATCAGCTCGGGCGCAACATGGAAGTGTTGTAATTTTATAGATAACAAGTATATAGAATTCAAATAACATATCCTAAAACATGCGGAGTAATTTTAGGATATAAACATCACGCTATAATCATCAAAGATTTATGCATTAATGGAATACCTGGATCCTTAGTCGTTACCGTATGCAGAAATCAACTCCCGTAACACAAAACGGGACTCCTAATCCAAAAGCAAGAACACGAAATGAAGAGGTTCGGGTTGGTTTTATGATCTTCCTCACCTAAATCTCTTATTTGGGCCTTAGTTTTCTATCTTGATGGGGAGAGTAGAAAACAATGTAAGATTTAATATATTGGGGACCATAACCATGTAGTCTTTATATAGTTATCAATTAGGATTCCTATAATCTCATAAATTGATTTTATAAGGTATCTACTCATTGACTCCATATCAAATTCCAGTAGATATAGGACTCTTTTCTTAATTAGATCACTTAATTTAAGTCCAACAATAATATTAATATAATGGCAAATATAATTATAATTAAAATATGTTGCCCACTTTAATTGGGAATTAATAAATCTCCAAAAGTCTTCCACTTGGGCTAAATATCGTTCCTTGAACAATTATATTACTTTATGTGTACACCTTACGCCATTTAATCAACAACTACTACTTGGAAATCTAGTCCATCTCATAAACTAGTAATGAGACTGTCACGTTTTTCATCACACTAAATATCGTGAATCAACCATGAAAATCACCATACTAATATACTTAATGAAACATATCAAACTAGTCCAACTTTAGTGAGATCAAACCATAAGTAATGTAAAACATTACAAACAAATATAATGAGTTCAAAATACCATCAACTTTATTCTGCAGAAAACCGAAGGTACTAAAATTTTTAACAAAAGTACATAGAACACCAACTCCCACTGAACTAAGGTAATATCCATAGTAACACCCAATGAGCGCAATGCTCGTTAAATGCCTCATGTGTTGATGATACATTAGTGAGTGAGTTTTCTAGCATAAATTTGTCCTTATGTGTTCCATGAAAAATTTGAACTCTTTCTTTGTCAACAAATACTTGTTGTCTGGCCGAAATATAGCAAGCCAGATTTTGTAACCATTTCCATAATAAGATGTCTCAAAACTTAGTTGACAAATTGTAAGGGACTACAAATGTCTACACGACACCTTTTCCAAAATAGGTATTTCACTTTGCACTTAGATATAGCCAAATGGATTTTTAATGGCATCCAATAAAATTGGAATCAAAAAATACCAAATGATCTCCAAAATTATGATTTCCGATAATAGATCATAAAATCATTTTTGTTCTCTAATAACACTTTATAAACCCTTAAGATTTCCAAAATAAACCATATGAATGTTAATTATTTACCAAGATATTATGTGAAGAGATATCCAAAAGCTTACATACTTAAGCATACGGGAGACTTTCAAACATAAGTAGTGTTTGTATATATCAACTTTATACTCATTATTAGGGTAATAAATGAGTTAAACTTATTGTCTTTAGTAATGGAGTGCTCCCACTGAACTTACGATATCTACAATTATCAACTATGTTTAATCCAACACCAAATGGTATAGTAACTTAATGATAATTATAATACCATAAATAAGGAGCCAACTCAAACGAGTCATAATTAATATCACATGATTCTAAAGATTTTTCCAATAACCAAAGAGAAAAGATTACTTTATAATCATTGTCTTTATTTAGATGAAAGTTCTCGAATAAACATACCAAATATCTCTCAATGTTGTCACTGAAATCTTTTCGGTCTTAAATTCATTTATGACCAATTAGACTCAAACTTAACTAGACGGAATTTCAAAATATCATTGTCATCCCGAAATTTCATCTAATGTATCTAATAGCTTGTTTTGAGATTGTTTAGTTTGCCTTTAGATGGTGAATCTTTAAATATTACTTCGTGATCCAAAAATTGCATATCGAACTATGTTACGAAAGAATCATTGTCAATTACAATTGTAGCAGGATATCATAATCCTTACCAAAGATAAAGTTAATCACCTTTTCTCCCACTCAAGCTCAACTCTCTCAAATAAAACTCTATATCCCATTACAAAAGACCCTCTAAAGTTCTCAACAAAAGTAGTAACTTACATTCTTAAATCCAAGTTCTATTGAGAGACCCGAAAGTCTTACTTTAGTTGGATAACCCCAAATATACAAATATATAAGAATAGAAATTTGCATACCAAAGATCCATATGGGGATTTAGTTTGCTACTTAGTTATGGGAAAATGAACCAAATGGGCACACATTACAAGGAATCTTGTACAACATTAATCTCGTCGAAGGACAGAAAATTAACTGCAACAGTATCCTTGTTGCAATGATCAAACACTGATAATAAATTCTGTCAGACAAAGTCTATCGAAGGACCGATCAATGCCCACATGAAAAAGAAAAATGTAATTATCACGTGTTTATCATCACAGGTACTTTGTTATTTGGCCAGGCTATGTCAGACCGATGGGTCGATCATAAATCACATAAACAACTCCACACCATCATCTATGTAAAATCAATAAAGTTTATCTCCACAACAGAGGTTGCGAAGGCTACGTGCTATTTCGATTAACCAAAATGAAAATTACTAGACCAATTGGGTAAGAACAAATAATTATTACTCAATTTAAACGTCGTCCCCTATAAAATACATATGGATTGAATCCAACTTTATTTTGATTTAAAACTTAAATAACTGAAAAATTCTTGATTTAAATTTCAAATAATTTCAAATCCAAAAATTGATTTAATTTGTATTTAGGACCCAATAATAAATTAGGCTAAAAATCCATTCCTTTATGTAGAATAAATCTACGACAACAACGAGCCTAATACAATAAGCTCAATATAACCATAATTGGATTTGAAACTAAAACTATAGTAGGACTCAAGTTCATAACTTCTAACTGAATATGGGTTATATCTTTATAGATTAATTATCGAATAAATTCAATAATAATTCAATCTTTATGGGTTGAATTAATTCCAATCTTTGTTAACCCAATACCATATATTCAAGTTCATTATCCAAAACTCCTTATATGAATTTGAGTCAAGTAAACCCAAAACTCAATCCTTATAAAGATTTCAAGATCAACAAATATTAATCCCAAAATCTAATCTTAATTTGGATTTAATGTAATTGAATTAAATGCTAATTTTAATTTGAGTCCGAAAAATACAATTATATATGAACATGATTCTATATTTATTATATTTGAAATTAAAGTCCATCAAACCAAATTAGACTTCAAAAATTGCAACTTCATTTAGATTTGAGCCTTACGTACTCGTGTCTCACTGAAATGTGAATCAAACTCACAACATATAGACCAAGTTCAATATATAAATTTTAAGCTAAAAATTAATTTGTAATTTGAGCCAAAACTTGAGGAGAATCTAAATATCAAAATATTAGCGTTCGACGCAATGAAGAAGAAGGGAGAGGTAAAAGGCCGAGGATAGAGGACGCCAGACCTGACCCGGCTCAGAGAGAGGAAAACTTGATGACAATTGAGGTAGTCCTAGGAGACGATAGTCGAGTCCTGAAGTATTGGTGGATTTCGTAGCTCTACTTAGAAACATCACGGATATTTTTGCCACATCTTCCCAGGATTTGGTCAGGATAGATCTAGCAATAGCTGAGCACCACCTTAGCATTAGGCCGACAATAAATCCGGTAAAGCAACAAAAGTGCAACTTTTGACAGGAAAAGGAGGCCATTATTGAGACTGAGGTGGACAAATTGCTAAAGGCTGGGCATATTCGCGAAATACAATTCCTAGAATGTCTCTCTAATGCAGTCTTAGTATCAAAAACGGAAGAGAAATGAAGATGTGTATTGACTTCCGTGATCTTAACAAATCTTGCCCCAAAGATCACTATCCGATGCCCAGGATAGGCCAACTGGTCGATTCTACATCGGATTGTGAGCTGCTGAGTATGATGGATGCCTTGCAGGGATATCACAAGATCAGGTTGGCCAAAGAAGATCAGAAGCGAGTTAGTTTCATAACTTTGAAAGGAACGTATTGTTATGTGGTCATGCCGTTTGGACTTAAGAATGTAGGTGCCACATATCAGCGGCTAGTGGACATAATGTTTAAAAATCAGCTCAGGCGCAACATGGAAGTCTATGTGGACGATATGTTGATTAAGAGTGTGAAGGCAGCCTCACATGTTGATGACCTGAAGGAAACTTCCAATACTTTGAAGAAGTATAAAATGAAGCTCAACCCTAAAAAGTGCATGTTTAGGGTAAGAGCTGGAAGGTTCCTGGGATACATGGTCACGGAAAAGGGGATAGAAGCAAATCCAGAGAAAGTTAAGGCTATTATGGATATGTAGCTTGCAAAAAATGTTAAGGAGATGCAATGCTTAGCCAGACGGATAGCAGCCCTGAGCAGGTTCATTTCACGCTCAGCTAAGAACAGCCTGCCATTTTTCCAGGCCTTACAAAAAAGAGCCCCGTTCCATTGGGATGAAAAGTGCCAAGATGCATTTCAGAAGATGAAATAATACTTGGTCGGAATGTCATTGTTGACCAAACCTTTCCAGGGAGAGCCTCTGGTCTTGTATCTATCCATTGGAAAGCAGGCTGTCATCACGGTCTTGATCAGGGAGGAAGGCAGGGTACAAAAACCGGTATACTACTGAAGTAAAATCTTGCATGATGCTGAGATTCGATACGTAGAGATAGAACGAGATATGTTAGACCTGTTCGGGATCGCTCGTAAGCTCCGTCCCTATTACCTTTCGCAAAACATAGTAGTCAGGACTAACTTACCCCTAAGGGTAGTTATGGATAATCCGGAGGCTTCGGGGCATTTGGTGAAGTGGATAATCGAGCTCAGTAAGTTTGATATTAGCTTCGAGGCACGAACAATGATTAAGGCCCAGGCATTAGTTGACTTCATGCAGGAAATGACCAGCTCTCCCGAAGGGGAAAAAGAATAGATGATCTACACCGATGGTTCTATCAGCAACCTCGGTTGTGGTGCAAGGATAGTGTTGATAGACCCGGAAAGGGTCACTACAGAATACGCAGTGCGCATGAACTACCCCCTCTCCAATAATAAGGCAGAGTATGAGGCCCTACTAAGGGAAGTCCAGATGGCAAAGGAGCTTGGGGCAGACTAAGTGCGCACGCGGGTAGATTCACAACTTACATGCAAATAAATAAATGGAGAGTTTGAAACAAGAGAGGAGCACATGCAGAGGTATTTGGCTCAGTTTCGCAAATTAACCAATGCCATGAACTCTTTAACAATCGATAAAATCCCTAGAGATGAAAATGGCCGAGCAGATTACTTGGCTAAGGTAGCCAGCTTAGCTATGGACTATCAAGAAAGAGTAATCACCCTCCTAATGGCATATCGTGAGTTTGGAGAGGAAGAGGTGCACGCGTTAGAGGAGGATACAGATTGGCGCTACCCGATCTGATTATATCTGGAGAAATGAGAGCTGCCAGATAGTAAAAGAGGAGCAATGAAGATAAGGGTCAGATCCTCACGCTTCTGCCTGATCAATAGAGAGTCGTATAGGAGGGGATTTGGACAACCTCTTCTGAGATGCCTGAGCCTTAAGGAAGGCACCCATATCCTTAGAGAAATTAACGAAGGCTGTTGTGGAAGACTTTGTTAGGAAATGTGACAAATGTTAGAGGATCTCTTCTTTGGTTAACCGACCTGACGAAGAGCTCATGACAATGAGCTCTCCCTGCCCCTTTGCAAAATGGGAAACAGATCTGGTCGGACCTTTCCCTACAGCTCCATCTCAGAATAAGTTCTTCATTGTCGACATTGACTATTTTTGCAAATGGGTAGAGGCCGAGGCTCTGGCAAAAATTACGGAAGATGCGGTGATGGGTTTTATATGGAAACACATAGTGTGCCGATTTGGCATTCCCAGGATCCTTGTCTCAGATAATGGCACGCAGTTTATGGGAGCTAAGATCAGAGCCTGGTGCACTAAGATGAAGATAGAACAACACTTCACATTGTTTATCATCCTCAGGCAAATGGTCAAGTAGAGGTGACCAATTGCATTTTAGTGCAAGGGATCAAGGCATGCCTTGAGAGGTCAGGCAGAAAATGGGTGGAGGAGCTCAGTTTAATCCTCTGGGCCTATCGCACTAATCCCAAGGAAAGTACTGGACAAACCCCATTTAGCCTTGGTATAGGGCATGGATGTTGTTATCCCCGCTGAAATATGTCTGGAAACTCAACCGATTCGAAGCTTCGATATGGACCAAAATGAATTATTGATAAAAGATGTGTTGGATTTGGTTAAAGAGAAAAGAGAGCGTGCCGCTGTTAGGATAGAACACATGAGAGTACGAGTTTGAGCGGCATATAACAAAATAGTAATAAAAAGATGTTTTCAAGAGGGAGATCTAGTGCTGCGCAGAGCTGACCTAGGAAAAGCCAAGAGAAAGCTGGATGCCACTTGGCAAAGACCATTCAAAATCATAAGAGTTCTGGCAGGCGGAGATTATGAGTTAGAACAAATGGATGGAGTTGAAATACACCGAGCGTAGAATATATCAAACTTACAAAAATATTCTGTGTAAGATTATCTTGTGAAACTTATTTAAATAAGGGAAAAAAAACTTTTTTCCCCCTAGACTATTTTGATTTTCACAGTTTACCATACGAACTTTTTTTTCAACAAATCGCCATCTGAACTATGTGCGAATTTCATTTTACCCCCTACACAACTTTTTTTTGTGGTTTTGTGATCAAAACCGGATGACGTGGCGCAATCAGGTTATGCCACATCATCCGGTTTTGATTACAAAACCACAAAAAAAGTGGTGTAGGGGTAAAATGCAATTCGCGCATAGTTCAGATGGCGGTTTATCGGAAAAAAAACTTCGTATGGTAAACTGTAAAAATTGGAATAGTCTGGGGGGCAAAAAATAATTACCCCTTTAAATAATGACGATTTGAGTTTATCCACATCTTATTGCGAACTGACCTGATGGTCAGTGAAATTTTAAAAGTCAAGATTAGCTAAAGGCGAATGCCCCATTTTTCTTACCTGATTATCTCTAAAGCAAGGATTAGCTAAGGGCGAATGCCCCATTTTCCTAACCTGGTTGTTAGTAAAGCCAGGAATGGCTAAGGGCAAACTCCCCATTTTCCTGACCCGATTGTCAGTAAAACAAGGATTGGCTAAGCGAACGCCCCATTTTCCTGACTTGATTGTCAGAAAAGCCAGGATTGGCTAAAGGTGAATGCCCCATTTTCATGACCTAATTGTCAGAAAATCCAGGATTGGCTAAAGGTGGATGCCCCATTTTCCTGACCTGTTTGTAAGTAAAGCCAGGATTGGCTAAGGGCGAATGCCCCATTTTCCTGACCTAATTGTCAGAAAAGCAACAATTGGCTAAGGGCGAACTCCCCATTTTCCTGACTTGATTATCAGTAAAGACAGGATTGGCTAAGAGCGAACGCCCCATTTTCCTGACCTGATTGTCAGTAAAGCCAGGATTGGCTAAGGGCGGATGCCCCATTTTCCTGACCTGGTTATCAGTAAAGCCAGGATTGGATAAGGGCGAATGCCCCATTTTCCTGACCTGATTGTCAGTAAACCCAGGATTGGATAAGGGTTAACGCCCCATTTTCCTGACCCGATTGTCAGTAAAGCCAAGATTATCTAAAGGCGAATGCTCCATTTTCATGACCTAATTATCAGAAAAGCCAGGATTGGCTAAGGGCGAATGCCCCATTTTCCTTACCTGATTGTCAGTAAAGCCAGGATTGGCTAAGGGCGAACGCCCTATTTTCCTGACTTGATTGTCAATACAGCCAGGATTGGATTAAGGCGAATGTCCCATTTTCCTAACCTGATTGTCAGAAAATCCAGGATTGGCTAAGGGCGGATGCCCCATTTTCCTTGCCTGGTTGTCAGTAAAGCTAGGATTGACCTGATTGTCAGAACATCCAGGACTTGCTAAGGGCGGATGCCCCAATTTTCCTGACTTAACTGTCACTGAAATTTATAAGCCAGGATTGGCTAAGGGTGGACGCTCCAACATTCTTGACCTGATTGTTAATAAAGTCAGGATTGGCTAAAGGCTACCTTGAGGAGCCGGATCTTAATATTGGTAAAGATTTTGCAGGAAAAGATCATTCATCACGATAAAAAGGATCATTCATTACAACTCAACTTCAGGATTACATGGAGAAAGCAGAGATGGAAAATGCCTACGCCTTTCTTACAAGGAAAGCTTGGCGAGTTTGATTAAAACACAAAGAAGCGAAAAAACAGAAAAGTCTGGAATATATATTGAAAGTGGAAATTAAAATCAGCCACGGGAAGAAGCCCTCTTTTTAGATGCCAGAATCGGGTGAATGCGCCACAACTTGCACTAGGTTTCATGAAGGCGCTGACGATACCTATCCGCCCGCCAAAAATAGCGTGAGCCTCACTTGCGGCGGTGGTCAACCGACATAATGATTCGAGTAAATCAAACTTCTGGCTTGCTACAAGCTGGGCTCAGGGACTGCAGTCAGTCCCGGACAACCTCCAAAAAGCCCGGATGCTCGTAAATATATTTCTTAAGATTATTTTGCTGGTGGGTTATTGAATTTAGAAAATTACTTTGGTTTTGCATACTTTTTTTTTTTAAATTTGTGCTTGGCAGTGACCATTTATGAAATTTTATTACTGTCAGGCAGCTCCATCTTTTCTAAGTTCTTTTTCGCATCTGTTTTCGGCTAAAGAAAATCCTCGTTGCTTGATTCCTTGCGCTATTGACCAGGTTTGTTTTGTTTTTCTTTCCTATTTAAAAGTTATTGTAACTATGGTAAATTATAGAAATTTCACAAGAGTCACTTACTCTGGGCTTGTAAAATGTCAAAAAAACTAAGACAATGTGAGTAAGTGGGTTAGAAACTAAGACAACTTCTGGGTGGTTTTTATAATTACTCCCCCCAACTGAGATACAGAGGTAAGAACGTATTATTGTCTAGTGCAAAGTGAAATTTTAGATATTCAGATTTGAGTTCTTTTCTTAGTGAAAATGTGAGTATTTATGGTGCAGGGTAACAAATAATATTAGGCTAGAAGAATAGATTCAAGTAATATTTTACTCTGTGATTCTATTCTGTTTTTTATTTTTATATTGTCTTTATGAAGTTTAACATGTTAATGAATTAAATAGATAATCTCATTTAAGACACCAGTAATTTTAGAGCCATTGTTCACTAGTTCGATTAGAACCAACAATTTGTAATTGTGACCACCACTTCACTGAACATCGGCCACGGTTATGGGTAAAATGAAAATCATGAATAGTAATAGCATTGTTATGTTTTGATTCCAAAAAATATAAAACCGTGAGTCGCTGAATCACCATCTGGCGGTTAACCGTCTAAACTGGTGGTTTAACAGCTAAAAAAAAAATGAGAAGAAAAAACTGTTGAAACTGCCTCTTTTTAACCTAACTCGAATCAGCAGTTCAATAATTGAATTGTAATATTTGTTAGGGCAGTTAGGTTTCAGATCTCCTGGCGGTTGTATTAACCTTCTAACAGCCGATTACAAAAACACGAAGAGTTGAACCATCTGAACATGTCTAGGTAATCTGATGTGTTAGAAAAAAATGATAAAAATGGTACAATAATTTGTGTGGATCAGGCAAAATAATTATCTGAAACTGACCGGCAATTGATTTAAGCATTTGTTGACTGGGACACCATTGGATTGGGAGTATGAATGCATTTGCTATATCTGGTGCTTGAAATTTTGATTTTGATTTAATATTTATTGTTTGTAATTTTTCCAAAACCTAATCTTTGAATATATTTTAGTCACACATGTTGGGTTTGATGAGGGTTTAGGTGAAAACCTCAACCATAAAAACAGAGTGAGAAATAGGATATATTATCAGTCCTTGCCAACCCATTCTAATTCTTTTCCAATTGATAGCGGGCTAACAAGTTGACCTAGGAAAACTAAGTAAACATAAACACTTGGGTTGACAAGCTAGCCTGGGAATACGAAAGTAAAAATAATTACTGAAACACTTGTGTAAGACCGTGGGTTACTTGATCAAAATACTTGAGTAAGACCATTTCACAAGTCTTACCAATATCACTTTTAAGGCTTGCATGTTACAGGTGACTCACAATCTTAAGTAAAAACTGCAAACAAAACCAACCAATTAAATAAACCAGATTGGGCACCTAATGGTGGCATAGCCTTGTGATGAACATAATTGAAATCATTCTTCTGATTCCACAATTTTCTTTTTGATCTAAAAGCAAACTAACTCTATACATCAGTCGAGTTCGTGGAACACAGAAATTGGTTAAAAGACTAAATTCATTCTCAGACTTTTAAAAACTTTTTGTAAGATTTTCTTTTTAAATTGTTGGGAAAAAAACTTGCCTAGAGTTATTTTTAAAAACTTTTTGTAAGACTGAAAAATTATTGATCAAATATTGCATGCATGAGAAAGGGTTTATGTTTAAATATTCCATATCTTTGCTTTACAAAATTTACTCCACTAATACTTTTTAAAAAAAACATAATTGATGTGATATAAACTCCCTTAGTAATTCCTATGTTGTTCGGACTCGAAAACGAGTGTCGGAAAAGGCTGTAAAATGGAGAGTAACACAAAAAGGAGAAAACGGAGAAGGCTGTAAAACAGATAGTAAAGGGACTCATAGGAGAAATTCGGGGTTGTCATGTTTTAGGATACCGACCCTCATTAATGGCATGGGAAGCCCGACAGATAGATTTTTGTCAGAATGAGCTCTAGAATTAGTGGTTTACATTATCAGTTAGACATATAATCTAAAGAATATAGAAGCTTTTCCATGATTTATAGAGAATAAAGAATAATATGAGCAAAATTATTAAAACCTGGAATAGATAAATATGAAAAAGAATAGTTTATATTAAAACCTGGAGATTTTCCAAGACATTCTAAATAAAGATTTACAAAGAATAATTTGGAAAAAATTATTAAAACCTGGAATAGGTTAATCTAAAAAAGAATAAAAACAGATTTCAAAATCTGTGTCCAAACTATTTAAGAAAAATAATAAAGAAAGGAAAGATAGTACATCAACAAGTTTTATAATTTATAGAGTGATCCTAAAAATATTAATTACAGTTTTATAATTACAAGTACAGGTTAATTGAAGAAAATAATTACAGCAATAAGTTTTAAAAGAATACAACAATAAGTTTTATAAGTTTAAAATGACTGGGAGTTATACATATGAAGTCTAGGTTAATCTGAAAAAGAATAAAAACAAATTTCCAAATCTGTGTCCAAATTATTTAAGAAAAATAAGAAAGATAGGAAAAATAGTACAACAATAAGTTTTATAATTTATAGAGTGATCCTAAAAATAATAATTACAGTTCTATAATTACAAGTACAGGTTAATGGAAGAAAATAATTACAGCAATAAGTTTTAAAAGAATACAACAATAAGTTTTATAAGTTTAAAATGACTAGGAGTTATACATATGAAGTCTAGGTTAATCTGAAAAAGAATAAAAACAGATTTCCAAATTTGTGTCCAAATTATTTAAGAAAAATAAGAAAGAAAAGAATACTAGTACAATAATAAGTTTTATAATTTATAGAGTGATCCTAAAAATAATAATTACAATTTTATAATTACAAGTACAGGTTAATGGAAGAAAATAATTACCGCAATAAGTTTTAAAAGAATACAACAATAAGTTTTATAAGTTTAAAATGATTGGGAGTTATACATATGAAGTCTGACTAAATTTTTGGAGTTCATAAGATCAATCATATCTACTTTCGATAATGTACATCCTCATACTACATATCATTATTGCCTGCTAAAATTTTATTTTTACATTTAGTACAGGTCCCACGTAGTTTTTAACTAGAGACTAGTTTCGCCGAATGATTTTTTGAACGCCCATAGATTCTTGGAATGAATTTTGAATTCCCCTAGTATGTTGGGATGAATATTACCATGGTAGAATGTTTGGATGAAGTCTCGGTTTATTGCACTCTTAATCCCATTCAAATGAAAATCATGTTTCCTGCCTGTTTAAGCATGTGGGGATGAATAGTAATTTCAGGCATGTAATTCTTTGTTGTTTGCTATTTTAGTCGTAAACATTGATAAATTATATTTAAATTTATTTTAGGAATGGATCGAAGTTGGATGTATGGACTTCGAAACACTACTATAGTTTTAGTAGGAGTGAATGAATTCATTACACAAGCAATTGCACATCAAAAACATCAATGACATAGTGGGATTTTATGTCCTTGTTCAGTTTGTCGTAACATGAGTAAGGTGACCGATATTAAAATAATTCTTACACATTTGTTTGATAGAGGACTCAGAGAAAACTATCACACTTGGATACATCATGGAGAGGTTCTTGTAGGCAGCTATAACACTACTTCTCAAGGAAATTTTGTAAATTTAAAGAGAAAGGCAGATGAAATTTCGAGTAGAGACATTGGCATTTGCAATGAAGAAGCTTCAAATTACGCGAATAATAATGAAATCTTAGAATTTGAAAATGATAGAATGGACGATTTAATGACTGATGTGCAAGATAATTTTGATTATCAACCAAAATCATATGAAGATTTGCTGGATGCAGCAAAGATACCCTTATACCATGGTTCAACAAACTCCAAATTATCTACGGTATTGAAATTATTTCATTTGAAAGCAAAACATGGTTGGACCAATATGAGTTTCACGGAATTATTAGAAGTTCTACAAGAAACCTATCCGAAAGGGAACACACTTCCTTTAACATGCTATAAAGCTAGAAAACTAATGTGCCCTATGGGAATAGAGCTCCAAAAAATCCACGCATGCCCGAACGATTGTATCTTATACCGTAAAGAGTATGAGAATTTGAATGAATGTCCAAGATGCCATCTTTCATGGTACAAAAGGAAGGTGAATGCCGTAAGTGGAGTTGAAAATTGAAAGAGCAAAACACCATACAAGGTCTTGTGGTATCTACCGATAATACATAGGTTTAGAAGATTATTTGTAAATGAAAAAGATCCAAAACTCTTGGTATGGCATGCTGATAATCAGAATAAGGACGAATTTATGAGACACGTCTTGTGGTATCTATTCTGAATTTGGGAAGGAACATAGAAATTTGAGACTAGGCTTATGCACAGATGGTATGAATCCACACGGCACTCTGAGTAGTCAAAACAGCACTTGGCCTGTGTTATTGACAATTTATAATTTACCATCGTGGTTGTCCATGAAACAAAAGTATATTATGTTGTCTCTCCTAATTTTCGGTCCCAAGCAACCAGGAAATGACATTGATGTTTATCTTGCCCCACTGGATGAAGATTTGAAGTTGTTATAGACCGAAGGTGTTTTAGTTTATCATATGAACACAAAACCAAACTTTAGGTTGCATGCAATGTTGTATTGCAAAATTAAAGATTTCCCAGCTCATGGCAATCTATCTGGATATCCAACGAAGAGTTCTAAATATTTCCCGACATGTGAAGAGGATACAGTTGACCTTCGCTTGCTAAACTGCAAGAAAAATATTTATGTAGATTTTCTTAGGTTTCTTACCCATAACCATCGTTACCGTACACTTAAAAAACCTTTCAGTGTGTGTACTGAACATAGGGTTCCACGTTTACCATTAAGTGGTCTTCAAGTGTTTGAGAAAGTGAAAGACTTGAATACGATTTTCAGAAAACCATACAAACCTGCAAAAAATACTTTGTGGAAAAAGAAATCAATTTTCTGGGAACTCCCCTATTAGAAGTATTTACGTGTCAGACATTGTCTTGATGTAATGCATATTGAGAAAAACGTGTGTGATACTATTACTAGAACACTTCTAAATATACCTTGAAAGTCTAAAGATGGTATCAAAATTCGAAAAGACATGTATGAACATTTAAAAATGCGAAAGGAGTTGGCTCCAAAAAAATGCGATAAAGGTTATAATCTACCTCCTTCATGTAATACTTTGTCCAAAGCCGAGAAAATGTTATTTTCTGAGTGTTTATATGGAATAAAAGTTCCTTCAGGATATTGTTCCAATATTAAGAACTTTGTGTCATTGAAAGATTCAAAATTAATTGGTATGAAATCTCACGATTGCCATATTTTGATGGAACATCTTCTCCCAGTTGCTATCCGAGGGATTCTTCCTAAACATGTGAGACAAGCAATAATGAGATTGTGCTTCTTTTTCAATGCTATAAGCAGCAAAGTGATTCATCCGGAGAAACTTGATGAGTTGCAACATTAGGTGGTTGTTACGCTTTGCCAGTTGGAGATGTATTTCCCACCATCTTTTTTTGACATTATGTTGCATCTTGTTGTGCACTTGGTAGGTGAAATCAAAATATGTGGTTCGGTAATTTTGCGAAGAATGTGGCTATTTGAAAGGCATATGGGAAGCTTGAAATCCAAAGTTAAAAATCGTGAGCATCCTGAAGGGAGTATCATCAGAGGGGTAATCGATGAAGAAGTTTTAGAATTTTGCACTCCTTACTTGACGAACGTTGATCACTTAGGACTTCCCAAGTCTAAACATGAAGGAAGATTACAAGGCATTGGTACCATAGGAAGACAAAAGTTGAAAAATGTGGAAGATAAAATGGTTGAGAAGGAAAATCTTCTTTTGTTGCAAAATTTACAAATTGTTCATCCTTATTTGCAGCAACATCAAAATCAATTGAAATCTGAATATCCTTTGAAAAGTGAAGTGTGGTTGATGAAGGAACATAATCGAACATTTGCACAGTGGCTTAAGGATTTAATATTCAATTTGTGTAACATTGTTGATTCTGAGTTGAGATGGTTGGCTTATGGGCCAAAAATTCCCATTTATTCATATGAAGGATACGATATCAACGGTTATACATTTTACACTTTGAGGCAGGATGAAAAAAGTGTATTGCAAAATAGTGGAGTAACGGTAGTTGCATTGTCTATGGACTATTATAATGCTCTTGATAATAACCCAATGCACTCACAAATTTCGTACTATGGGAGAATCGATGAAACTTGGGAGCTAGATTATACATAATTCAAGTTTGCTCTTTTTCTTTGTAAATGGGTTGAAGATCGACGTGGTGTTCGACACGATGATATGGGCTTCACATTAGTTGATTCCAGTCGTGCTGCTTATCAAAATGACCCCTTTGTACTTGCTTCACAAGCAGAATAAGTATTTTATATTGAAGATCCATCCGACCACGAGTGGTCAGTTATTTTGCAAGGAAGTAGAAGGATATCGGGGATTGAAGGGCAAGCGGACATGGATGATTTCAATAATGAGATGCCATCATTTTCTATTGGAATACCTCCTATAGATGTACAAAATGATCATAATGAAGATGATCTTCCATTTGTTTTGGACCATAACGAGGGATTAATAATATCTTAATAGTAAGTCTTGTGTAGTTTTTATATGGACACGATGTTTGTGGCACGACACTTTGTACTTGTAATTTTTTGTTGTTGTTTATTGTGAATTATGAAATGATTCTAGTTATTTTTTATATATTAATTGTGTTTTTTATATTTTTTTTTTCGTGTATTGCAGTTATATTATGGATTGATAATGGACTCGTGCAGATTGGATCAGCATCAGATAGATGATAGGGATCTGTTTGATGAAGATAACAATATAGATGGCGCTGCTACTAGTATAGATGACATTCAAGCACAGCCAAACCGTAAAAGGGGTAGAGGACCATGCAAGCTAGATACCTCCAAGAAAGGTACAGGACAACCAAAGATAATTGATCAGTGGGGTTATAATAACTCCCCTATTGGTGACTTGGGAAGCAATTTTACGTCATATCTCGGAAAACTTGTACGTTCGAGGGTGAATATACATAACATGGAAGATGGTATCCGATGATTTGAAGCATGTGGGCTGAGATTCAAGTAAGCCTTTTAACTTATATTATATACTTGGCCACTTGTTATTGAAAAACTAAAATAAATTCACGAAATTGCTATTTTGTTAACTTAATGAAACAAGTCATGGTGACCTAATAATTATCTTCCCAATTTTTTTTTTTATAATTATTCAAGTAATTATTCATTTTTTGTAATTCAACTGGACAACATAGGTTGTTTTTTAATTATCTATAACTTTTGATATCTAAATATTTCTATCATCTATAAAGGTGAAATTAAACTTTAATGTGTTTTTGTAATTTCTCAAATCTTCTAGAGTAGTTTTTGTAATTTTAAAAGATAAATAGTATATTGCCACGATATCCTGATAAAAGTAATGTTGTGTAATTAGAAAAGATGAATTAGATAAACTGTAGGGGTGTTTCTATAATTAAATTATTTTGGTAGAATCAAGTTTCAGGTGGTTTCTTGTAATTAATCCAATCTTCTAGGCAAGTTTTTACAATTTGAAAAGATAATAATTAGATTTTTTTTGCATTTCAACAGTACCTCATGAGTGCGTTTTTTAGTTATTTATAACTTCTTATATCTAAATAGTCACAACAACTCCTAGTTGTCAGTGGTCTTTTTTCTTGCTGGGGTGTCCTAAATTAATACATATATTATGATTAATTAAATGGATATTATGATTAGTTCCTATACTAAATTAATCTACGTGACATCCTCTTTATGCATACAACAGTAAAAGAAAATCCATACACATGTCTAAACTCAAACTACATGTTCCAATTTTGAAATCCTTATTGTTGTAGTAAATTGTTTTAGAGGTGCGATTTATTTAGTTTCTTGTAAATAAACACTAAAAGTAAATAATACTTATTAAAATTAAGAGAATTTTTTCTACCTCCTGAACTATGGCCATTTTGACACTTTGCCTCCTAAACTTTTTTTCCGTGCAAATTACATCCTAAACTTTACGAATTTTGCACTTAACCTCCTGAACTCCTTTTTTGGTGGAAATTCTAGCCGGATCTCACTCGTGTGACATGCACGCTAACATATAACGAGTAAAATTAACTTTCCATCTACTTCTCATGACTCCCACTCAAATCAATGGTACGTGAGCACTACGTAGGTTCCAAATCCTACGTGTATGCATATATTAATGTGAACATTATCTTAACAGGTCATACGAGTGCTCACGTGCCATTTTTTTGAGCAGGATTCATCATTAAGAGATGTAAAATTTGTTTTACCCCTTATATGTAAGCGTGCATGTCACACGAGTGAGCTCCGACCAAAAGTTCCACCAAAAATGGAAGTTCAGGAGGTTAAGTGCAAAATTCGTACAGTTTAGGAGATAATTTGCACGAAAAAAAAGTTTTGGAGGCGAAGTGTCAAAATGGCCATAGTTCAGGAGGTAAATTTTTTAATAAGTACGACTATATAATCAGCTTGTGATGAGCATTCTTCTAAAACTGTAGCATGATTATGTAATCGACAAGTCCAAGAAAGGCATTGTGATGCGCAAGATGTGTTGTTACCATAATAAATGGAGACATAAGCTTCGAGCTGGATATATAAAGAAAACAACGTCGGTGGGTAAACACAAAAAGGAGGCATATGAAGTTTATGAGGGACAAATTATGAAAGAAGATTGGTTAAAGTTTGTCGCATCTAGTGAGACATCCGAATTTCAAGTAAGTGTTTTTATTTTATGTAATTATAAATCTAATAATTCTAGTTCACATTTCGATTGAATTTGATGCTTTGCATCTTGCATTTATAATATTACATATGAAAACTTTTGGAAACTTGAAATATCATCATCCGAAAGAATTTAATTAATGATCTTCATTGGAAAAAAAGATTTTTCTCATATGTAATATGGTGTTAATTTATCGAGGGAGACACACACATGTTTAAAAAAATTTGCATTTATAATGTTTCAAATTTTTTTTTCTATATGGCGATATTATAAATTAAATCAATATTTTTGACAGGAACTTAGTGAATAAAATAGTGATAATACGCTAATGAATAAGCATCCCATCTCATGGGGCGTTGGGGATATGCCAAAAGCATACAAAAGTGGCAAGAGAGTGGGCAAATTAACCATTTTTTGCCTAACTCGTCAACCGAATCTACTCAGTCAACCGAAGAAATGCCACGTTATGTTTATTGGTTTTGTGCTAGAACGTGTCTAAATGGGAAGAATGAACTAGTGTTTTCGGTTAATAGTGAAGATATGCGGGGCAAAAAGGAACTATTTGTAAGTAACATTTACGGCTTAATGCATCACTGTAACTTGTTGATAGCTTAATGCAAGAACCCTTTGGTTCATGATAAAAATAAAGATGATTTTCTGAATAAATAAATATAATATAATTCTATGAAAATAAACCAAGTAAATCTAAAAAGCACTAGAAAATCACACCCGTTTTCAGTCCACCTTCACCCCATGTCGCACAAACCCATTGTCTTGGGATCTAGAGATCGTCCCCTGTTACAGTTGGTATGTGCCAACTTCCTAGTTCTGACTCCTGCAATTACATAATCAAACAATTAACGAAGCTTTACTAGATAATTGACGCAGTATATATACAAAATTAAAAGTTCGATTTCACGGGCACTAAAAAAATCCACCTGTATTACAATCGAATACGGTGGTGGCATGTGCAGGCTGATATCATCACTAGAAGGTTTTAATCGAACCTGCCATTCATGGGTAGAATAACGAAAATGACAAACCAACATTTTTTTGATTTTTTATACCAACGAGAGTAAGTTTTATAAATGTAAATTAGTGTAATAGACAACTAAATCTAAGGGTCTTCATGTGCGACTCGATATTTATGCATATATGATTGGCAAACAAACCCCATTTGCTTAGACGAGTTACAATTGACGTTAATATTATTTTTAACTTATATTTGTTTTACTTCCAATTTTTCCAAAAGGATAAAGTGCAAGAGGACAATGCTAAAGGGACATGGAAGCTTGACGGACGACATGATATGTTGTCTATTGTCGTTGGGAAGCCAAATCATCTTGGGCGTGCTAGAGGTTTTGGTGGTGTTGTTGGATATTCACAGGTTTTTGGGAGGGTCAAGAAAAGTAAGAGCCAGGAAACAAGTTCTTTAAGTGAGGAGCAATTAGTAAAAATAAGAGCTGGAATTCGAAGTGAACATGAGACACCATTGAAGAAGAAAGTTGATGAATTAAAGAAAATGGCCAGACAAATGCAACAAAGTTTAGCCCAATTAGGAATTCAGGGTTCAAGCACATTTCTTAATGGAGGATCACCTGTTTCACCTGGATATCGAGAGAGTGGATCTTCCGCAGCTCCCAACCCAGCCTCAGATTTTGTTGTAAGTGTCTTTTTTTTCTCACATTCTAAAAGGCATAAAATTCACTATCATTGGGATGACCAATTTTGGTTGAGAATAACATTATTCAGAACTAAGAATCATAACATGACAATCAAAATGTAAATCAATTTCTTCGAATAAATAGTTTAACCACACACACGCAAATCTCTTAATATTTTGTTTAACACTCACGGTCTCTTATATTGGTCCCATCCAAACAAATCATCATCTTCACCATCATCGGACATCGAAGGGATTTGGATATCAGTACTGTCAATTGCTACATTGACATTCTCTTCTTCTTGATTGTGCTCGTAGTCTTTTGGTTCTTCATCATCAGCAATTGTGGTCTCTTCATCTGCCTCTTCATTACCAGTCAAATCCATCGAGCCGTCTTCAACAACATTATGTTTTTCTTCATCTTGCTTTCGCTTTTGTTCTTGCTCTTGCTCTAAGTTCTCAATTATCATCTTAAAATAGGATTTATTTGTAAAGCGGTTGGTCAAAGCATCATGAAGCCTCGTTGGACGTTCACATTCTTCCTTTTTGTATTTCGACTTTAGTTGTCGTCGGGTGGGACCGGGAAAGAGCTACAGTATCATAGCAAGGTCTGTCCCCATTTTGCCTCACAGCATTATAGAACATATCCGTGTCCTGTTTTGACCATCTTGTGCTGGGTGTTTTGTCCATATAGGTCTGGTAATTGAAGTTCTCAGTTGTGTCTTCAGCAATTGGACCCCCTTCTTCTTCATCGTTATATTTTCCACCTTGTTTAAAAATAAAGGTTTCATCTTCTTCGTCATTGAGGCTCGATGAATCACTGTTACTTTTTTTCGTTACTGGTGCTGCTTTTTTCATCTGTTTCTCTATATGTTCTGCATGCACAAGTAAATCCCTTAAAGGCACAATGTCGTAATCAAGCTCCTCATCGGGTATTGCAAGAAAAGCCCTGTCCACCACTCGTGTTCGCTGAGTCGAACGAGAGAACTTTTTAGGCTTCGCAACCGCGTCCTGATCTGATGATGCCTTCTTTTCTTTTCTGCCTGGTTTTTTCATTTGTCATCGTCGGCTCAATTAATTCACTATGTGTATAATCAAAGTTTTGTACTGCTTGTAAAATAAAAACTGAAGTTGCATAAGAGACTTTTTTAGTTGGTCGGAACTTTGCCTTCGACTGGAATTCTCCAACTAGCTTAGCCTTCTTCACTGCTCCATCGGCAATCATATCATCCAATGGATCAAAATCACTGGCCATTGCAACATATCCCTACTAAAGATATCGTAACCCTCATAATTCCTAGTTGGTGATGCCTGGGTTCCTACACAATAATCAACCCACCGAGGTTCCAGAGTCGAGAGGAGAAGCAGCAGCCACAAACTGCTGACGGAGAGCGGCTGAAGGCGGAGGTGCTAATCTGCGGACAACAGCGAGTCTCAGAACTGTGGTGTCTCCCTCTTTCCCTTTTTTGTCTCTTAAATTTTTTTTAACCAAAAATAGAGCAAGAAAAAATTGGGCAAGGAAAATAGAAAAAGAAAATTCTTTTGTTGCAAGTGTCTTATTACTTATTTAAGTGCATTATTATTTATTTAAGTGTAGGTGTTTTAATAGCAATTGTATCGTTGATATAAGCTAGTTTATTATTTTTATTTAATTGTAGTTAGATTTTATAATTAGTCAATTAATTTATTATATTGTTTATATAAAATGGTTTTATCCGTGTAAATTTATGGCCTTGACAACTTGAGTCACATTTCATACTTCCAATTTAAGTTTTATTGGCTTTTCTAAACATGTTTATATAGGATGGTGCTATGTGTAGACTTGGATTGACGAAAAAAATCTACAAATGAGGATGATATGGTTGAAATTGTTGCTTTTGCTGAAGTATACAAGCCTAACCCTGAAGGAAAGATTCACAATATACCAATGCTTGAAAATCATAGGAGAGTGAATATCACAATGGTTAAATATGGATTTGACGAGTGGGCACTACCTGTTACTAATGATGTCGCCGATCAGTTCATATTGTTAGACGTTGTGGGTACATTTGTCCAATGGCCTTGAGATTTGATATTTCTTAAAGGCGAGGTAAGTTACTATTTTTCCTTAAAATTTCACTCTATTTAATATTTATTATTTGATGATACAATTTAAGATTTGAAATATTTAATTATGTGATATAATATTAAAATATTAAAATAATATTATAGAAACCACCGTCATTTGACAAGAGAAGTACGACCAAGGGTAATAAGAATGCTTTTTTTCCTAAAGCTTCTCCACTCGAGAAAGAGACTCTTGCTAGGTTTCCTTTGTCCAATAAAAAAATTTGAAATTTACTTAAAGAGGATGTGTTGGAGTTGCATGAGATGTTTGAGTTATTGAAACCACAACATCGCCAGTTCTCCATCCCTCTATCCGAGGAAACGTTCCACTAGATAGTCTCAACGTCTCCATTTTACAGGGTTTCTTGTTGTAAGCAATTTACTTACCGCACTTTTAATTAATTTATATATTAATTTTTTTAATTATTCTGAACATCGTTGTTTACTTTTTTCGTATAATTCTCTAATTTTGTAATTATGCAGATACATGTCAAGTAGATTGAAAGAAATTGGAGATGATAATATTAAATTATTGTGTTCTTCGATTTGTTCTCATGCACACTTGACAAGTGATAAAAATTCTACACAGGCGTATTTGAAGTGTGCTATATTAAAAAGTTTCAAGAGTGATTTCGTTTTTCTGACATATAACAAATTGTATGATTTATTAATTAGATATTAGTTTCTTTGCGATTATTTATGTTTTTTTATTAATCAAAATTTCATATTCACTAGATTTTTCCATGATATAATTATAGCCACCATTGGGCGTTGATTGTTATATGCCCACACGTCAGGAAGGGTTACATATTTGATTCGGCTTCAACGACAAGTACAGAAATAATAAAGTAATTGACTTTGTAAGTATCTTATGGAAATTAACCTCTTTCATTAGCTTTTTCATAATGTATGTTGGTATTTTTGATTTGTCATTCAAATTAATATGCAGGTCTTTTAAGGTTGCTTCATCGTTGGAGGGGAATGGCAGAGGTATAACATTTTCCAAAGTGAAGGTAATACACATTCTAATTAATTTAGATTTATTGTGTTATACATAATTTAATATAATTTGAATTTTATAACTAATTTTTATTTTTATTATTCCTATTTTTGCAAGTGTCGAAAGCAACTGGGGTCTACAGAGTGTGGTTATTATGTTATGCGATACATGTATGACATCATAAACTTCATCGCGGTAGTCGCGATATTGGATTGGCAAGTTCATTTAAATATTATTTTCTTAAATATTATTAAAGTTAGGTTTATTCATAATAAGTTATCATTAATAAATGTAATGGTTCGTTTCAATACTTGCGTTTTAGGATTGGATAGCAAATGAAGATTCTTACTCTACATTGGAGTTCGACGAAATACGAAATGTTTGGGTAAGGTTTTTTATTGACGTTCTTGCAAATATGTAGAATTACAGTACGTAGTTAAAAAAAATTGTAAACTTGTTGGGTATTATATTAGTTTTGAATGAGAGTTTGTCAAGTTTTCAAGTACTTTTGAGTTGTGCACGCATGTTTTGATAAAATGGATTTGTAGTTCTTGTTTAAGATGTGTATATGCATATTTTGGTGGAATTATGTAGTTGAAAGTAAAATCCCAGAAAATAGCTATTGGTATTTTGGTGAAATTGATGGGATTTTGGTGAAATTGCTACTGCATGCAGGGTGAAAAAAAAAACACCCAGAAATTATATTAAAAAAAATTAATTTGTTGAGGCGGTTCTAAGTAGAACAGCCTCTGTAAGTAATAATAAAATTGAGTGGTTTACATCTGTCTCTTATACACATCTAGATGTGTATAAGAGACAGGAGTTGAACCATCTGAACATGTCTAGGTAATCTGATGTGTTAGAAAAAAATGATAAAAATGGTACAATAATTTGTGTGGATCAGGCAAAATAATTATCTGAAACTGACCGGCAATTGATTTAAGCATTTGTTGACTGGGACACCATTGGATTGGGAGTATGAATGCATTTGCTATATCTGGTGCTTGAAATTTTGATTTTGATTTAATATTTATTGTTTGTAATTTTTCCAAAACCTAATCTTTGAATATATTTTAGTCACACATGTTGGGTTTGATGAGGGTTTAGGTGAAAACCTCAACCATAAAAACAGAGTGAGAAATAGGATATATTATCAGTCCTTGCCAACCCATTCTAATTCTTTTCCAATTGATAGCGGGCTAACAAGTTGACCTAGGAAAACTAAGTAAACATAAACACTTGGGTTGACAAGCTAGCCTGGGAATACGAAAGTAAAAATAATTACTGAAACACTTGTGTAAGACCGTGGGTTACTTGATCAAAATACTTGAGTAAGACCATTTCACAAGTCTTACCAATATCACTTTTAAGGCTTGCATGTTACAGGTGACTCACAATCTTAAGTAAAAACTGCAAACAAAACCAACCAATTAAATAAACCAGATTGGGCACCTAATGGTGGCATAGCCTTGTGATGAACATAATTGAAATCATTCTTCTGATTCCACAATTTTCTTTTTGATCTAAAAGCAAACTAACTCTATACATCAGTCGAGTTCGTGGAACACAGAAATTGGTTAAAAGACTAAATTCATTCTCAGACTTTTAAAAACTTTTTGTAAGATTTTCTTTTTAAATTGTTGGGAAAAAAACTTGCCTAGAGTTATTTTTAAAAACTTTTTGTAAGACTGAAAAATTATTGATCAAATATTGCATGCATGAGAAAGGGTTTATGTTTAAATATTCCATATCTTTGCTTTACAAAATTTACTCCACTAATACTTTTTAAAAAAAACATAATTGATGTGATATAAACTCCCTTAGTAATTCCTATGTTGTTCGGACTCGAAAACGAGTGTCGGAAAAGGCTGTAAAATGGAGAGTAACACAAAAAGGAGAAAACGGAGAAGGCTGTAAAACAGATAGTAAAGGGACTCATAGGAGAAATTCGGGGTTGTCATGTTTTAGGATACCGACCCTCATTAATGGCATGGGAAGCCCGACAGATAGATTTTTGTCAGAATGAGCTCTAGAATTAGTGGTTTACATTATCAGTTAGACATATAATCTAAAGAATATAGAAGCTTTTCCATGATTTATAGAGAATAAAGAATAATATGAGCAAAATTATTAAAACTTTTTAAAATTATGAGGCTCGTCAAAATATAAACCGCTCAATTTTATTATTACTTACAGAGGCTGTTCTACTTAGAACCGCCCTCAACAAATTATTTTTTTTAATATAATTTCTGAGGTTTTTTTTTTTCACCCTGCATGCAGTAGCAATTTCACCCAAAATCCCATCAATTTCACCAAAAATACCAATAGCTATTTTCTGGGTTTTTACTTTCAACTACATAATTCCACCAAAATATGCATATACACATTTAAAACAAAAACTACAAATCCATTTTATCAAAATATGCGTGCACAAACTCAAAAGTACTTGAAACTTGGACAAACTCTCATTCAAAACTAATATAATACCCAACAAGTTCACAATTTTTTTAACTACGTACGGTAATTCTACATATTTGCAAGAACATCAATAAAAAACCTTGCCCAAACATTTCGTATTTCGTCGAACTCCAATGTAGAGTAAGAATCTTCATTTGCTATCCAATCCTAAAATGCAAATATTGAAACGAACCATTAGATTTATTAATGATAACTAATTATGAATAAACCTAACTTTAATAATATTTAAGAAAATAATATTTAAATGAACTTACCAATCCAATATCGCGACTACCGCGATGAAAGTTTATGATGTCATACATGTACCGCATAACATAATAACCACACTCTGTAGACCCCGGTTGCTTTCGACACTTGCAAAAATAGGAATAATAAAAATAAAAATTAGTTATAAAATTCAAATTATATTAAATGATGTATAACACAATAAATCTAAATTAATTAGAATGTGTATTACCTTCACTTTGGAAAATGTTATACCTCTGCCATTCCCCTCCACCGATGAAGCAACCTTAAAAGACCTGCATATTAATTTGAATGACAAATCAAAAATACCAACATACATTATGAAAAAGCTAATGAAAGAGGTTAATTTCCATAAGATACTTACAAAGTCAATTACTTTATTATTTCTGTACTTGTCGTTGAAGCCGAATCAAATATGTAACCCTTCCTGACGTGTGGGCATATAACAATCAACGCCCAATGGTGGCTATAATTATATCATGGAAAAATCTAGTGAATATGAAATTTTGATTAATAAAAAAACATAAATAATCGCAAAGAAACTAATATCTAATTAATAAATCATACAATTTGTTATATGTCAGAAAAACGAAATCACTCTTGAAACTTTTTAATATAGCACACTTCAAATACGCCTGTGTGTAGAATTTTTATCACTTGTCCAAGTGTGCATGAGAACAAATCGAAGACACAATAATTTAATATTATCATCTCCAATTTCTTTCAATCTACTTGACATGTATCTGCATAATTACAAAATTAGAGAATTATACGAAAAAAGTAAACAACGATGTTCAGAATAATTAAAAAAAATTAATATATAAATTAATTAAAAGTGCGGTAAGTAAATTGCTTACAACAAGAAACCCTGTAAAATGGAGACGTTGAGACTATCTAGTGGAACGTTTCCTCGGATAGAGGGATGGAGAACTGGCGATGTTGTGGTTTCAATAACTCAAACATCTCATGCAACTCCAACACATCCTCTTTAAGTAAATTTCAAATTTTTTTATTGGACAAAGGAAACCTAGCAAGAGTCTCTTTCTCGAGTGGAGAAGCTTTAGGAAAAAAAGCATTCTTATTACCCTTGGTCGTACTTCTCTTGTCAAATGACGGTGGTTTCTATAATATTATTTTAATATTTTAATATTATATCACATAATTAAATATTTCAAATCTTAAATTGTATCATCAAATAATAAATATTAAATAGAGTGAAATTTTAAGGAAAAATAGTAACTTACCTCGCCTTTAAGAAATATCAAATCTCAAGGCCATTGGACAAATGTACCCACAACGTCTAACAATATGAACTGATCGGCGACATCATTAGTAACAGGTAGTGCCCACTCGTCAAATCCATATTTAACCATTGTGATATTCACTCTCCTATGATTTTCAAGCATTGGTATATTGTGAATCTTTCCTTCAGGGTTAGGCTTGTATACTTCAGCAAAAGCAACAATTTCAACCATATCATCCTCATTTGTAGATTTTTTTCGTCAATCCAAGTCTACACATAGCACCATCCTATATAAACATGTTTAGAAAAGCCAATAAAACTTAAATTGGAAGTATGAAATGTGACTCAAGTTGTCAAGGCCATAATTTACACGGATAAAACCATTTTAATAAACAATATAATAAATTAATTGACTAATTATAAAATCTAACTACAATTAAATAAAAAAATAAACTAGCTTATATCAACGATACAATTGCTATTAAAACACCTACACTTAAATAAATAATAATGCACTTAAATAAGTAATAAGACACTTGCAACAAAAGAATTTTCTTTTTTCTATTTTCCTTGCCCAATTTTTTCTTGCTCTATTTTTGGTTAAAAAAAATTTAAGAGACAAAAAAGGGAAAGAGGGAGACACCACAGTTCTGAGACTCGCTGTTGTCCGCAGATTAGCACCTCCGCCTTCAGCCGCTCTCCGTCAGCAGTTTGTGGCTGCTGCTTCTCCTCTCGACTCTGGAACCTCGGTGGGTTGATTATTGTGTAGGAACCTTTTTAAAATTATGAGGCTCGTCAAAATATAAACCGCTCAATTTTATTATTACTTACAGAGGCTGTTCTACTTAGAACCGCCCTCAACAAATTAATTTTTTTAATATAATTTCTGAGTGTTTTTTTTTTTCACCCTGCATGCCAGTAGCAATTTCACCCAAAATCCCATCAATTTCACCAAAAATACCAATAGCTATTTTCTGGGATTTTACTTTCAACTACATAATTTCACCAAAATATGCATATACACATCTTAAACAAGAACTACAAAATCCATTTTATCAAAATATGCGTGCACAACTCAAAAGTACTTGAAAACTTTGACAAACTCTCATTCAAAACTAATATAATAACCCAACAAGTTCACAATTTTTTTAACTACGTACGGTAATTCTACATATTTGCAAGAACATCAATAAAAAACCTTGCCCAAACATTTCGTATTTCGTCGAACTCCAATGTAGAGTAAGAATCTTCATTTGCTATCCAATCCTAAAATGCAAATATTGAAACGAACCATTAGATTTATTAATGATAACTAATTATGAATAAACCTAACTTTAATAATATTTAAGAAAATAATATTTAAATGAACTTACCAATCCAATATCGCGACTACCGCGATGAAAGTTTATGATGTCATACATGTACCGCATAACATAATAACCACACTCTGTAGACCCCGGTTGCTTTCGACACTTGCAAAAATAGGAATAATAAAAATAAAAATTAGTTATAAAATTCAAATTATATTAAATGATGTATAACACAATAAATCTAAATTAATTAGAATGTGTATTACCTTCACTTTGGAAAATGTTATACCTCTGCCATTCCCATCCACCGATGAAGCAACCTTAAAAGACCTGCATATTAATTTGAATGACAAATCAAAAATACCAACATACATTATGAAAAAGCTAATGAAAGAGGTTAAGTTCCATAAGATACTTACAAAGTCAATTCCTTTATTATTTCGGTACTTGTCGTTGAAGCCGAATCAAATATGTAACCCTTCCTGACGTGTGGGCATATAACAATCAACGTCCAATGGTGGCTACAATTATATCAAGGAAAAAACTAGTGAATATGAAAATTTTGATTAATAAAAAAACATAAATAATCGCAAAGAAACTAATATCTAATTAATAAATCATACAATTTGTTATATGGCAGAAAAACTAAATCACTCTTGAAACTTTTTAACATAGCACACTTCAAATACGCCTGTGTAGAATTTTTATCACTTGTCAAGTGTGCATGAGAACAAATCGAAGAACACAATAATTTAATATTATCATCTCCAATTTCTTTCAATCTACTTGACATGTATCTGCATAATTACAAAATTAGAGAATTATACGAAAAAAGTAAACAACGATGTTCAGAATAATTAAAAAAATTAATATATAAATTAATTAAAAGTGCGGTAAGTAAATTGCTTACAACAAGAAACCCTGTAAAATGGAGACGTTGAGACTATCTAGTGGAACGTTTCCCTCGGATAGAGGGATGGAGAACTGGCCGATGTTGTGGTTTCAATAACTCAAACATCTCATGCAACTCCAACACATCCTCTTTAAGTAATTTTCAAATTTTTTTATTGGACAAAGGAAACCTAGCAAGAGTCTCTTTCTCGAGTGGAGAAGCTTTAGGAAAAAAAGCATTCTTATTACCCTTGGTCGTACTTCTCTTGTCAAATGACGGTGGTTTCTATAATATTATTTTAATATTTTAATATTATATCACATAATTAAATATTTCAAATCTTAAATTGTATCATCAAATAATAAATATTAAATAGAGTGAAATTTTAAGGAAAAATAGTAACTTACCTCGCCTTTAAGAAATATCAAATCTCAAGGCCATTGGACAAATGTACCCACAACGTCTAACAATATGAACTGATTTTTAAAATTATGAGGCTCGTCAAAATATAAACCGCTCAATTTTATTATTACTTACAGAGGCTGTTCTACTTAGAACCGCCTCAACAAATTATTTTTTTTAATATAATTTCTGGTGTTTTTTTTTTTCCACCCTGCATGCCAGTAGCAATTTCACCCAAAATCCCATCAATTTCACCAAAATACCAATAGCTATTTTCTGGGATTTTACTTTCAACTACATAATTCCACCAAAATATGCATATACACATCTTAAACAAGAACTACAAAATCCATTTTATCAAAATATGCGTGCACAACTCAAAAGTACTTGAAAATTGGACAAACTCTCATTCAAAACTAATATAATAACCCAACAAGTTCACAATTTTTTTAACTACGTACGGTAATTCTACATATTTGCAAGAACATCAATAAAAAACCTTGCCCAAACATTTCGTATTTCGTCGAACTCCAATGTAGAGTAAGAATCTTCATTTGCTATCCAATCCTAAAATGCAAATATTGAAACGAACCATTAGATTTATTAATGATAACTAATTATGAATAAACCTAACTTTAATAATATTTAAGAAAATAATATTTAAATGAACTTACCAATCCAATATCGCGACTACCGCGATGAAAGTTTATGATGTCATACATGTACCGCATAACATAATAACCACACTCTGTAGACCCCGGTTGCTTTCGACACTTGCAAAAATAGGAATAATAAAAATAAAAATTAGTTATAAAATTCAAATTATATTAAATGATGTATAACACAATAAATCTAAATTAATTAGAATGTGTATTACCTTCACTTTGGAAAATGTTATACCTCTGCCATTCCCATCCACCGATGAAGCAACCTTAAAAGACCTGCATATTAATTTGAATGACAAATCAAAAATACCAACATACATTATGAAAAAGCTAATGAAAGAGGTTAAGTTCCATAAGATACTTACAAAGTCAATTCCTTTATTATTTCGGTACTTGTCGTTGAAGCCGAATCAAATATGTAACCCTTCCTGACGTGTGGGCATATAACAATCAACGTCCAATGGTGGCTACAATTATATCAAGGAAAAAACTAGTGAATATGAAAATTTTGATTAATAAAAAAACATAAATAATCGCAAAGAAACTAATATCTAATTAATAAATCATACAATTTGTTATATGGCAGAAAAACTAAATCACTCTTGAAACTTTTTAACATAGCACACTTCAAATACGCCTGTGTAGAATTTTTATCACTTGTCAAGTGTGCATGAGAACAAATCGAAGAACACAATAATTTAATATTATCATCTCCAATTTCTTTCAATCTACTTGACATGTATCTGCATAATTACAAAATTAGAGAATTATACGAAAAAAGTAAACAACGATGTTCAGAATAATTAAAAAAATTAATATATAAATTAATTAAAAGTGCGGTAAGTAAATTGCTTACAACAAGAAACCCTGTAAAATGGAGACGTTGAGACTATCTAGTGGAACGTTTCCCTCGGATAGAGGGATGGAGAACTGGCCGATGTTGTGGTTTCAATAACTCAAACATCTCATGCAACTCCAACACATCCTCTTTAAGTAATTTTCAAATTTTTTTATTGGACAAAGGAAACCTAGCAAGAGTCTCTTTCTCGAGTGGAGAAGCTTTAGGAAAAAAAGCATTCTTATTACCCTTGGTCGTACTTCTCTTGTCAAATGACGGTGGTTTCTATAATATTATTTTAATATTTTAATATTATATCACATAATTAAATATTTCAAATCTTAAATTGTATCATCAAATAATAAATATTAAATAGAGTGAAATTTTAAGGAAAAATAGTAACTTACCTCGCCTTTAAGAAATATCAAATCTCAAGGCCATTGGACAAATGTACCCACAACGTCTAACAATATGAACTGA
>BMAC01001451.1:103981-119914 GCA_014905375.1 Phtheirospermum japonicum
TCAGTTCATATTGTTAGACGTTGTGGGTACATTTGTCCAATGGCCTTGAGATTTGATATTTCTTAAAGGCGAGGTAAGTTACTATTTTTCCTTAAAATTTCACTCTATTTAATATTTATTATTTGATGATACAATTTAAGATTTGAAATATTTAATTATGTGATATAATATTAAAATATTAAAATAATATTATAGAAACCACCGTCATTTGACAAGAGAAGTACGACCAAGGGTAATAAGAATGCTTTTTTTCCTAAAGCTTCTCCACTCGAGAAAGAGACTCTTGCTAGGTTTCCTTTGTCCAATAAAAAAATTTGAAAATTACTTAAAGAGGATGTGTTGGAGTTGCATGAGATGTTTGAGTTATTGAAACCACAACATCGGCCAGTTCTCCATCCCTCTATCCGAGGGAAACGTTCCACTAGATAGTCTCAACGTCTCCATTTTACAGGGTTTCTTGTTGTAAGCAATTTACTTACCGCACTTTTAATTAATTTATATATTAATTTTTTTAATTATTCTGAACATCGTTGTTTACTTTTTTCGTATAATTCTCTAATTTTGTAATTATGCAGATACATGTCAAGTAGATTGAAAGAAATTGGAGATGATAATATTAAATTATTGTGTTCTTCGATTTGTTCTCATGCACACTTGACAAGTGATAAAAATTCTACACAGGCGTATTTGAAGTGTGCTATGTTAAAAAGTTTCAAGAGTGATTTAGTTTTTCTGCCATATAACAAATTGTATGATTTATTAATTAGATATTAGTTTCTTTGCGATTATTTATGTTTTTTTATTAATCAAAATTTTCATATTCACTAGTTTTTTCCTTGATATAATTGTAGCCACCATTGGACGTTGATTGTTATATGCCCACACGTCAGGAAGGGTTACATATTTGATTCGGCTTCAACGACAAGTACCGAAATAATAAAGGAATTGACTTTGTAAGTATCTTATGGAACTTAACCTCTTTCATTAGCTTTTTCATAATGTATGTTGGTATTTTTGATTTGTCATTCAAATTAATATGCAGGTCTTTTAAGGTTGCTTCATCGGTGGATGGGAATGGCAGAGGTATAACATTTTCCAAAGTGAAGGTAATACACATTCTAATTAATTTAGATTTATTGTGTTATACATCATTTAATATAATTTGAATTTTATAACTAATTTTTATTTTTATTATTCCTATTTTTGCAAGTGTCGAAAGCAACCGGGGTCTACAGAGTGTGGTTATTATGTTATGCGGTACATGTATGACATCATAAACTTTCATCGCGGTAGTCGCGATATTGGATTGGTAAGTTCATTTAAATATTATTTTCTTAAATATTATTAAAGTTAGGTTTATTCATAATTAGTTATCATTAATAAATCTAATGGTTCGTTTCAATATTTGCATTTTAGGATTGGATAGCAAATGAAGATTCTTACTCTACATTGGAGTTCGACGAAATACGAAATGTTTGGGCAAGGTTTTTTATTGATGTTCTTGCAAATATGTAGAATTACCGTACGTAGTTAAAAAAATTGTGAACTTGTTGGGTTATTATATTAGTTTTGAATGAGAGTTTGTCAAAGTTTTCAAGTACTTTTGAGTTTGTGCACGCATGTTTTGATAAAATGGATTTGTAGTTTTTGTTTAAGATGTGTATATGCATATTTTGGTGGAATTATGTAGTTGAAAGTAAAATCCCAGAAAATAGCTATTGGTATTTTGGTGAAATTGATGGGATTTTGGGTGAAATTGCTACTGGCATGCAGGGTGGAAAAAAAAAAACACTCAGAAATTATATTAAAAAAATTAATTTGTTGAGGCGGTTCTAAGTAGAACAGCCTCTGTAAGTAATAATAAAATTGAGCGGTTTATATTTTGACGAGCCCTCATAATTTTAAAAAATAAGAGGCGGTTGGTACAAAGAAACCGCCATAGAATCGAAAAATTAAGAGGCGGTTTGTAGCAAATAACCGCCTCTCGTGATGAAATCTGAGGCGATTTTCATTAAGGGAAAAATATTCTTTGCCACATGTACTTGTAGCGTTTTTATGGTTTGCAACCTAATGTTTTTTTGTTATTATTAACAACCCAAAGTATGCGGGTTTTGCTCTTTGCACCCTTCAGGCTATTTTTCATTCAAAAAATGGTTGAATCGAAGAACCTAAACCTCATGCCTCATCACCAATTATTATGTTGGGCAATGTTTGATGTTTTTAGATTAAGGCATGAGGTTTACGTGCTTCGATTCAACCATTTTTTGAATGAAAAATAGCCCGAAGGTTTCAAAGAGCAAAACCCGCATACTTTGGGTTGTTAATAACAACAAAAAAAACATTAGGTTGCAAACCATAAAAATGCTACAAGTACAGGTGGCAAAGAACATTTTTCCCTTTCATTAAACTATAATGGCTATAGGAGGCGGTTAAAAATAAGAACCGCCGCTCGGTGAATTATTTTGAGGTGGTTAAACAAATAAATCGCCGCCCGGATAATTTTTTCCCGACGGTTTGAACCGCCGCCCGGTCACGAACTGGCATTTGCGGTGCCTTGATTAGAGGCGGTTCAAAACCGCCTTTAATTGACCTTTTTCCACTAGTGATGGGAAACCAAGCCTCTTCGCAATTTGCAGGTGTTTGTTTGGTTGTCCTCAAAATGACCTCCGGCAAGGAGAGCACTCTGAATGAGGTGCTACACGTTCCGGACATCTAGAAGAACTTAGTCTCTAGTTCGATTCTAGTTAGTCATGATTTTAAACTTGTATTTGAGGCTAATAAGTTTGTATTGTCTATGTTTTGAACACCTCTGGCTAAGGAATACCGAACTGATGGATTGTTAAAATTTTGTGTAATGGCTATACGGCCAAAACCTGTCATTAATAAAATTTCTTCTGATTCCTCTTACTTGACTGAGTGCTCCAGTTTCTGGAATTGTAGATTAGGCCACATTAATCTAAATGCAATAAAATGATTGTCAAATCTCAATTTACTTAAAGTAAATGAATTTTTTGATAAAAGTAAGTGTGAAATTTGTGTAGAAGCAAAAATGACTAAGTTACCATTTAAATCGGTAGAAAGGAGCACGATACCTCTGGAATTAATTCACACGGATGTATGTGATTTAAATTTTGTGCAAACCAGAGGTGGCAAAAATTATTTTATTACTTTTATTGACGATTGCACAAGGTATTGTTATCTTTACCTTTTGAGAGGCAAAGATGAGGCTATTGAAGCTTTTAAGAACTTCAAAAGTGAAGCCGAAAATGGCATAATTCCTCAAACTATAGTGGCATGATTCCTCAAACTACAGCTCCGTATGCACCTCAATCAAATGGCGCTGCAGAATGAAAGAATCGTACTTTGAAAGAGATGATGAATGAATTGTTGATTAGTTATGGGATACCTCAGAACATGTGGGAGGGGGAAGCTGTTTTAACGGCTAACTTTATCCTCAATAAAATTCCACTTAAAGGTAGGGACGAAACTCCCTATGAGTTGTGGAAAGGTAAACCTTCTTATAAATACCTAAAAGTGTGGGGGGGTTTAGCGAAGTTTGAAGTGCCTCTACCAAAACAGGTGAAGAACCAACTTCTCTCGAGCTAAAGTTGCGAAGGGCTTCGGTCCCGACTATGTGGTTTTCATCTTGGATGAAGAACCAACTTCATTAAAAGAAGCATTTTCCCGCACTGATAGTCCATTTTTGAAGGAAGCTGTTCAGAGCGAGATCGATTCGATCATGCAGAACCATACGTGGATTCTGACTGATTTACTAGAAGGTTGTAAACCTTTATGATGTAAATGGATTCTGAAATGAAAGTTCAAAGATAATGGATCAATCGATAAGTATAAAGCTCATATGGTTGTGAAAGGATTTCTCTAGAAGGAGGGATATGATTTCTTTGATACATAGTCTCTTGTGATGAGAATTAACTCTATTCGGGTGCTTCTAGCAATTGATGTTTTGCACAATCTTGAGATTCACCAAATGGATGTAAAAATAGCTTTTCTAAATGGCGATTTAGAAGAGGAAGTCTATATGGAACAACCTGAGGGTTTTGTAAAACCTGGACAAGAAAAAAAGGTGTGCAAACTGGTTAAGTCTTTATATGGCTTGAAACATGCACCTTTACAATGGCACTTGAAATTTGACAAAGTGATGATGTCAAATGGTTTCAAGATAAACGAGTGCTATAAGTGTGTCTACATTCAGAGAACTTAGGACGATTTTGTTATAGTATGTCTTTATGTAGATGATATGTTAATCATGGGTAGTAACCTACAAGTGATTAATGATATGAAGCTCAAGTTGAAAATGAATTTTGACATGAAGGATCTGGGAGTTGCTGACATAATTCTTGGTATAAAAATCATAAGAACTTCTCAAGGAATTTTTTTGTCACAATCTCATTACATTAGGAAAGTAATCAGGAAATTCAATGCTTACGATAGTCTTCCAGCAAAGACACCGTTGGAACTCAATGTTCACTTAAGTAAGAACAGAAGTGACCCCGTTGCTCAAGAGGACTATGCTAGGATCATTATATGTCTGATGTACATCTCTAATTGTAAAAGACCTGATGTAGCTTGCTCGGTAAACAAATTGAGTCGATATACGAGCAATACAAGTGGAGAACATTGGAAAGCCCTTGTGAGAATTTTGAGCTACTAAAAGTATACTCTGAACTTTGGGTTGCATTATGGTAGATACCCCAGGATACTTGAAGGTTATTGTGATGCAAACTTGATATCAGACTCAAAGGACTCGTTGTCGACGAGTGGGTATGTGTTTGTAATAGGGAGAGGAGCTATTTCTTGGAGATCCACTAAACAAACTTGTATAGCCCGATCCACCATGGAATCTGAGTTTATCGCTTTGGATAAAGCAGGTGAAGAAGAAGAATGGCTTCGTAACTTTCTGGAAGATATTCCATGTTGGGAGAAACCCGTGCCACCAGTAATGCTTCACCGTAATAATCAAGCTGCTATTGGAAGGGCAAAAGGTGGTCTGTATAACGGTAAGTCTCGACATATTCATTGGAGACATAACAACGTAATACATTTGATATCGAGTGGGGTTATCTCAGTTGACTACGTAAAATCGATAGATAATCTAGCGGATCCGTTCACTAAAAAAATAGCTCGAGATTAGATGTATAAGTTGATAGAAGGAATGGGAGCGAAATCCACATCTTAAAGATGATTGTAGTGGTAACCCAACCATGATGAGTGGAGATCCCACAAACTTTGTTCAATGGAAAAAAAACTATAAAAGTCTGGGTAATTAAAACTCTACGATCCTATTCCCTAGCGTTAAAAGTAGAGTTTTAATCCGTCACGTGGTGAGGATAAATCTCTGATTTTTAATGATTCTTGTGCAGGTATTTGACTTGAGTATGACATAATTCTCATTTTAAGAATCACCTATGTAAGCGATAAGTGAGAGCCGCTTCTACTGAATGCTTATGAATCCAAAGAAGTTGTCTATGGCGAGAAACGGACACAAATGTGAGAACGGAAGAATTCTAAGACCTTATAGGGTTAATACTATTGTCTAGTATACACAAAGAGGAATAGTTCAAGATTTATTTTCACTAATCTGCCAGTATGCTCGGAAGTATTAACTAAGGAAAGTTCAAGGACACAAGCCACCTATCCTTATTCTCTATTGTCTCTTAAGGATTGAGCTACGTATTTGCATACATGTTTTATTTTTGGCTACTCTCACTCATGTGGGGGATTGTTGTTAAATTGTATTTTATCCATTTAATGGTGCAACGAAAATTCATCTTAACGAATATTGTAGGCCCGATCAACGTTTTGTGTAGTTAATCATAACCTTTTGAATTTCTGAAATCCAATTAATAGTGAGTGAGAAATTATACTTCGAAGTTGAACGGCTGTTAAGTTTATATTTGTTTATTTCACATTGAATGATAATCAATGTGGAAGGGAATTAAAAAGTGATTACTTTTATTTAATGGACATCTAGTGGCCCAGCGGATATTGTGGACTTTGTTTGAACAAAGCTCCCGCGGGCTCTCAGACTTAGGTTCGCCTGTCCGCCTTCGGTGGAGCCGAGCGGAGTCGAGCCCGAGCCCGAGCCCGAGCCTGGACTCGGACCCTGACCCGGACCCAGTCCCGGACCTTGGACCTTGGAGAATTGGTCCAATTGTTGGTCCGACTTAGGTCATCCGAATTGGTGTCTTGAATCACCCCTGGCTACCTTTTTAGATGCTCCTGACCGTTAAGGTACGTTTCAAACATACGAAAATGATAAGTAAAACTCCTGACCATTCAGGTACGTTTCTAACGTACAAAAATGTTATGCAACTTAATGCATGAACGTCAACTCACCCGACCATCATTATGCTGCCATTAATACCCCTCCGGTGGAACCCCTATATAAGGATGAGAGGTCCATGCTTCATAACACACAACATACAACACAACACATCATACAAAGCTTCTGCATTCTTTCTTTCTCGTAGCTATGTCCAAATTCTTATCGTTCGCCCGAGCTCTAGTATTTACGGTGCTATTATACTAGAGACGTAGTCATTTTATCTTTAGGGACGAATTGCCAAAACCAAAAAGTACTACCAGGGTAATTTCGTCTTGCGGAAAGAGATTTACTCGACTCGACTATAGTTCATTTTTCTATTCCTATTTTCTAGTTACAGTGATATATATATATATATATATATATATATATATATATATATATATATATATATATATATATATATATATATATATATATATATATATATATATATATATATATATTCCAATTTGTGCTCGAATTCCCAAGAGGCTCCAACCTATAAAACCAACCCTAGTGGGAAAGCTTCATTGGCAATATAGGGCGGGCTCAAGTTGTTAGTGTAGCTTGGGTTTGTGAAACCCATCCTCCTAGTTTCACTAGTTGACGAGGGGAAGTTTGACATCCGGCTGTGGGCCACATAAGGATTTCTCATTTCTATTGATCTAAGGCAAGTTCTGGTCTGTTATACCATTCCTAGTTCGAATGCTAACTTTGCAAGCTAGGGACCCAAGTCCCTAGGGGTCAAATGCTCTTAATGGTGAAGTTGACCGGTTGAGGTAAAGGTCGGGCTAAAGTGGAGAGCTTAAGAAAGAAAATAATAAAGTAATAATGGAAAACAAGACATGCACCTATAAACTGGAGATATATTGAGTGAATGAGGGAGCTTAACACGAATAACAAATAAAGAGAGCTGATAGACACGATGATCGTCTCATTTGACTAAATTTTCAAAAATCAAGTTTATCAGGTGTCAAAAACTCCATTATAATTAATTCTCAATAAAGAGAGTCGATAGACGTGTTGATCGTCTCATGTGAAGGTTGTTGTGGCATAAGCTTTATTTATGAGGTAATTCATGATAACGTCCCTTGGAAGAGCTCAAGTGATAAGCATGCTTTATTTTGCAATGTTTACTATTGTTTGACGTGACCAAAAAGTTTATCTCACCAAAAAAAAGGTCGTTACTCCTCGAACTTTCTTCTCGAACTTAAGCGACCTGCAAAACAAAACCTAAGCCAGACAAGCCCTCCGACAATTAAATTAATATCCGTATAAAAGTGATAGAGCGAGAAATCTTGTATGAAAAATATGCGTAGAAGCAATTTAGTTAGATTTGATCCTCTATTTATAAATAAAAGATAATAAAAGACGTGTCTCTCAATTTAGGGTCACGGTCTCCTAATTACCCTTTACTTCCATAATAAACCACCGCCTCAGAATTAGGATTCCGTCCTTGTTAAGTTACCATAATATTTGAATCATTAGTTTTGTTAATATACCATGAATCGTATACCTCTCCAATATTAATAGCCCGCCAAGGCCCATTAAACCTTAACATGTTAGCCCCTTAGGGCCCATAGGGCATATTCATCTCATCATAGGCATATAAATGACTATCTCCCTTTATCCGACCGTATATAAGAACATTGCCAACACTTGAAGTTAATAAGATCCTAACAACTCCTTCACAGAGTTCTCTCCCCTTACTTTATCGACCTAATTCGACATACATGCTGACCTGAATATTTGATGTCGTATCAGCTAATCCCCATATTTTACCTGATTGAGTTTAGAAATAAGATTGAATATAAAAACCAAATTTCTAAAAGACCATGATCACTTGGGACGTATTTTTTAGAAATAAGTGCTACCGCATAAATATCTCAAACGTTGCTCCTTAAATGCACCCTATCATTGTGTTGGCATAGATGTCAAATCCCTTTTTTCAGGGATAAAGTAATTCCAATGGGCTCAAAAATGAAAGACCCACATTTAATCTACCCATATGAAGTTATCATCGCCCCCTTTGAGTCCCTTTTTACCTTTCTGCACATTTCATACCCTTAGAATAATATTTTCACAATGCTCGCCGATAATAACTTTCTAAGCTATCAGCGATATACGTCATCTCCAACTCACTAGTGAATTAGCTTGGTGATATTTCAGATACACGTACTATGGGTAAGTCTCCCTAATTTTGCCTAATTTTGTCAATTTTCTCCTTTCTCGATTGGTTATGCATAATTTTGAGTGCGTATCTATTTTATACCCTTCCCTTTCCCTAAGAAATAACCTTCAGCATCTAATTCTAAGAACTCCAATTCCTAAAACCAACTACTAATTCTCCAATGGAACTCTTCCAAGACTCTAACCCTATCTCCGAAACTGAATTAGTAGAAACTCCTTTGAATGGGAAAAATAGCAAAAAAAAAAAAAAAAAAAAAAAAACCTAGTCGACCTAGAACAAGCCTAATTGATGAGCTCCTAGGCGAACCTAGCTAGGTTGAGATAGAAACCAAACCCTAATACTAACCTAGGAAATTCCAACAGCTATCACTTGAATAACTGAGCCCCAACCCTAATCTTGTCACCATAGTCACCTCTTCCTCTCATGCCCATCTCCCCCTTTTGAAAAAAGGTGATAGAATCACCATAGATAATCCTTGGCTCCTACCTGATCAAGAGCTACTCCCTAACTTCATAAAGAACCTCCATCTTCCTGAACACATGTATCAAGTCCTCCCCGAGGCCAGAAATAATGATGCATAGAATTATCTAGCAGTGCACACCATAATTTTTCAATATTATCTCAGTTGGGATTATGTTCCAATTCATCTATTTATGGTTGTCCTAGCAGTAAAGTGTAAGATCTATTTACTTCAACTTACGCCCAACTTCATCCGCTTTATAAGGTGGAATATGATGTAGACTTCTTCTTCTTGTGCTACTATCTCTAAAACAAAAGATGATCTTTATACCTCTTGGCTTGTAACCAAGTCTATTTCTTATCAAACCCTCCTCCAACGTGCCGGAGTGGCCTGCCAGACTTTTCTTCCTTCGCTCCTCCGAACCCTGGCCTTTCCTAAACCCAATGGTAGGTGACAAATCGCACTCAACATCCAGCAGTCATGGAAAAATCTCTATCTTGATCCATAAGAGATATAAACTCTTGGTCAAAGATAAGAACAAGCGTCCCTTCGTGAAGCTTACTAAGCCTAAATGCGTGTAGTCCTTTCTAAGTCTCAGCGACTGATCTCTTTCTCCGATGTATGAATCATAAGAGATATAAACTCCTGGTCAAAGGGCAGAACAAGCTTCCCTTCGACGTGGTGAAGCTTACTAAGTCTTAATGCGTGTACTCCTTTCCCATAAGAGATATAAACTCCCGGTCAAAGAGCGGAACAAGCGTCCCTTCGACGTGGTGAAGCTTACTAAGTCTAAATGCGTGTACTCCTTTCTCAGTCTCAGCAACTGACCTCTTTATTTGATGTATGAATCAGAGTTTGGTATGCCAATATTCCTGAGGTCTTCAATTTCGTTTGTATTTATAATGCAATATCCGAACTCCATGACCAACTCTATTGTTAATGTATTTCCAGAGTGATTTGTCTTCAACTGTTCCTCTGACCCTACGGATGCCCCTGCTAGCCCTCAACTGAAGCCACTTCAGGCTGAGGCACCCGTGAACCGAGATGTTGAGCAGGAGGTTGATATTGTCATACGAACTGGCAAACAGATTCCCGAGGAGAGTGACTTAGGTAAAAGTAAAAGGATAAAGAAAAGAGTACGTAGCTGATCCCAACCTTGATTTTCTCCTTGGCACAATGCTATTGCTAAGATGTCATGATCCCCTATCTCAAATATGCATCCCTCTCTAGACCCAAGCGTCCTTGTTCTAATGAGCCATCAAGCTTAGCCTTACAATCCTTGTCCTGCAACCTCTCAGGAATATCGCTATAAATAATTGGAAAGATAAAAATATAAGTACCTTTAACATAAAATTAAGAATCATATTACAATACAAAATATATTGAAAATTATTTTAGTGTAAAATGAAAATAAATATGTTTCGGCCTGAAAATTACTCATGCAACACTTGCTCCTTTCTTGTGAATTTCCCGACTTGCTTTCCGCAAAACACGTTAGAAAGAACTACCGGAGGTTTTCCGGTGGAAACCTCTTTGATGCTTAAATTAGTAAGCATTTTTGATCTGAATAAAGTAAAACAGGAGAAGAATGCAGGGAAAATCATACCTCTCTTAGCCTTGGGGCCACTAGTGCAGAAACTGCATTCTAGAACAGACCATCCTGGTGCATCCAGAAGGGTATCTAAAATATTGTTCTGGATTAGACTTTCTAGAATGGTATTTGAAATTACCGTTCTGGATAGATGATTTTCAAGAACGTTATTCAAATACCGTTCTGGAAAGTATACATTCCAGAACGGGTATTAAAAAACCGTTCTGGATTATGAGTCAATCTAGAACGGTATTCAAATAACGTTCTAGAAAGTTTACATTCCAGAACGGTATTATAAAACTGTTCTGGAAAGTGTACATTCCAGAACGTTATTTGAATAACGTTCTGGAATTTACGTCAATCCAGAACGGTTTTTATAATACCGTTCTCAAAAGTCTTATCCAATTTAATACCGCGTAAATGAAAAATTCTTGCCGCCTATATTCTACTTTCCAGAACGGTATCTTAAAAACCATTCTCGAAAGTCCATCGATACAGAACGGTAATAAAATACCGTTCTTGAAAGTCTTTTCCAATTGAAATATTAAATTAATAATAATAAAAATAAAATAATTATAAAAAAGTATCAATGTTATTATTATTATATGAAATGCCATTCATTGCAGACAAAGAAAGAAAAAAAGAAAGTCGTCGTCGCTTCAGTACAGATCCGCCGAGTTTCACAGCCGCCCGCCGCCGCCGCTCTCTCCAGATTATTGATATAATAATTTCATATTCGTTATGACATGTTCAATTATTTTCAAGAGTAAATCGAGGCTGCTGGGGTTCTCGCCAAAGTTCAATCGATTTTGGGGCAAAAGACGGTGGGGTTTCAGTGGCCGCGTGAATGGGGATGGTCGCATCTAGGTTAGGGTTTTTATTTTTATTTATGTGCTTTCCTTAATTCAAGTTTATTTGTTCTGCTATTCAAGTTTATATGTGCTTTCATTGATTTACCTTTTCATTGATTTACTCTGCTGACAACAAGTAATCTCTTCACCTTGGTTTTTTTCTTGTTTCAAGACGCTCTCGTCGATCCAGCCTATTCAGGTTTATTTATTTACTCGTCGCATTTAATTCTTGTGCATATATATTCTTCTTTCCCGAGTTAATTCATTTTCATTTTTTTATATATGCGTTCTATTTTTTCAAGCGTGGTTTTTTTTTTTTTTTGGATTATTAAAGTGTAACATCCATAAATCCAATGCATTATTTATTTTTTTATTATTTAATTTTCATCATGCATTAAAAATATAATTCTAGTCCCAAGCTCGTCGCCATAATATGACTTTTTTTTAATTTTAAATTAATCTAAGAATGCTATTTAAACGAATTTATAGTTCGATTTCAAATAAAATTATATTATCAATTTCTAAGAAAATATTATAAATATTTAGTAATGTAATTATTTATTTAAATTACTATTGAGTCGTCTATGAAATAATTTCGACTTCTAAAATTATTATAATTTATATTATAGTTATTTTAATAATTGGGTTGTCAACGGAGTTATTTGTTTTAAAACTTAAGTCGTTTATTGGATCGATTATTCATTTTGGATTTGGAAACGAGCCCAATAGCTAGCCCGAGTCCACTATACCTTAGCCCTAGCTTTCCAAAAATAAACTCTTGTTTGGTTTATAAACCAACACAAACCATCTGCAGTTTTTTTTTCATATTCTTGACAATTCTGCAAAACCAGCCGCAAGAGGTACGTCTTGTGTGTTCAGTTCTTTTTTTTTTTTTTTTCTCTCCTTCTCTTCCCAACCCATCTCTAACCATCTCTGCCACAAATCCAAACCATCGCCATACCAAACATTATAAATCGCCAACATCCCGGCGATTCCCAGCCAAACACCACCCGAGGACCCGAAGAACTTAGACGACAAAACCCACCCACGAGAACCAGCCCAGTCACAGCCGAGCCGCAGCCCGGTTCACCAATTTGCTGCCTCCGTTCCAAACAAACAGCAGCACCATCGCCACGCCTACTGCCGAAGCGCTGGCACACGGCACCGTCTAACCCAACTACGGCCAACCACGGCCAAATCCTAACCCCGACACCAGCCAAAGCATCGTCGTCGCCACCCCCACGATCAACACCACCACAGCCTGACTCCAACCATCGCCCCTGCCAATATCACAAATCGCCAACACCAAACGAACTCCCGACGAAGTCCAGGCCCGATTATCTACGACCCAAAAACCCGATGGCAGCAAACCGTTTTCGGCAGCCCACGGCGACCCCAAACCCGTAGCCACCCAACAAACCATCTCGGACAAATCACCACCCTCAACCACCAACGCCTTCTTAGCAAACCACGGTCCGACTCAAACCATCAAGAAGCCCCACGAGGACCCAGCCGTAGCCGAACCGCAGGCCCAATTTCCAGCCACCGCCGCCACCTTCAGTCCGCCCCATCCGTGGTCAGGCGCCAACGTTCAAATCGAATCCGTCGGTCGAGCCCCGTCACCGCTGTGTCCCGCCGCGGAGCCGGAGAAGGCCGTTGCCGTCCGTTTCGCCGTGCTGTCGCCAACAATCGCCCGCCCCTCGCCGGTTGCAGCCAACCCTTTCAGCAGCCGGCGGCGACTGAGGAAGGGAGAAGGTTTCGCCCCGTCTGTCATCGCCTAACGCCGGAGCCGCCGTTTTCCCATCCCGGGCCGCCGTTGAATTTTGGAGAGATGGAGAGGAGCGTTGCCGCTGAGCCGTCGTTCGCCGCCGGTATTCACCGAAGACCGGAGCGGCTGTCGTTGCTGCGGCCGCGTGAAGAAGGAGAAAAGAAGGACAAGAAAGGGGAGAAAACGGACGGTATGAGATGAATTAGGGATTGAAACCCTTTAAATCCAATTTTTCCAGAATTTGCAGATTGACCCCCCAGCTTTAGCCCTTTTCAATTGAACCCCAGATTACCAATAACCCCTATCCAGCCCCAAAACATATTTTAAAACTGCACTCCAGTCCTTTTTAATTATTATTACTATTATATTATTATTATTAACATTATTATTGTTATTATTATATTATTATTATTATTATATATTGTTATTATTACTATTATTATTATTATTACTATTTTAAATATGAAAAATACTAATTAAATATATTTTTCTAATTGATTAGGTGACGAGCATTAAGGGGACTTAGGATTTCAACTACGTGCATATCACTCGACTTTCCACGACATTTTTACGAGGTAGGGACCACTGACTTGCCTATGTTAAATTTTATGTACTCAAATTTATGTTCTATGTGTATCATGCAATTCTATATTTCCAAAAACTAATATAGCCGTAGACCAAAAGTGTCTGTGACCGGGGAAAAGGGTCATCGGGTTTATCCCGGCGTGCTATAACCACGAATTAAAACCAGAGACCAAATGTGTCTGTGACCGGGGAAAAGGGTCATCGGGTATATCCCGGCGCGTTTTAGCTGCAGTCAACTTATTTTCTACGATAAAACTATGAATTCTATGGTCATTTGTGCTATTTTTGAGTTGTATGATTTTGCATTGGTTAAGTCGGTGTAACTATTGAGTACGTTGAGATCATCCCAAATCAACGATATTTTTTTTCAGGTATGAACGAAGATGTCGATCGGATGGGAGGCGAGTAGAGGAATGAAAATGTTGATGTTGGTTTTGTGTTTCCAAAGTTGTTTCATTGTTTTAAATAAAAGTTGAACTAGACATAAAAACGCGTTTTTAATTATGATTTCCTTGATGGTGATTTGGTTATTTATATTATGATTATTTCCGCTGCGTAAAGTTTGAAAGTCTTGACATTTATTGTGACGCCAAGGTTTCGTCATATTTTTCKTAAATATAAATCCTATTTTGACTAAAGTGAAATCGGGGCATTACAAAGGTGGTATCAGAGCCAAGGTTTTGATTGGTTCTATAGACTCGTTTCATTTTTTTTGAAAATCAAAAAGTTTATAAAATAAATATTTGGGTTACTTAAATAATCTTCATTCCTCCTCGTTGAACATTCGTCGATATCCTCAAGGTACCAAAGTTAATTATAATTGTTTAATCATTTATTTAAATTCCATGTTAATTCATAACTGCATTGCATTGGGTATGGATGTTTATACTTTGGTTATAATTGTATTGTTTTGGAAATGGTTGTTGATGCTATGGGTGTGATTGCTCTCCAAGGAATGGAGACTTTCATTAGTTACGAATTTTCAGAGGTAGACACGGGTGGGTCATTTTTGTTGACCAAATATCATTTGTGGCTCTCGGACAAAGAAGATGCAATCTTACGACGTATATTTAGATTGATACCTCGTAATTCACCAAGTAAACGCTTCGATGATATTAGGATATGGCGTCAAACCGAGGAAGAAGAAGCGGAAACAGGGTTAATGAAGAAAACCCACCCCACTTCGAACAAACGACCGTTGAGGCTATGGATACGGTTTTCACCAACTTCTTCCAACACCTTCAAGATAACGGTTTAGGGAATGGAGGCAACAACTCGAGAGCAGTGGATCAGTTCCGCCAGTACCGACCACCAACTTTCAATGGGAGAGATGGACCTGATGCAGTGGAGGAGTGGTTCCGGTCGCTCGAAAGAATCTTTCGAATGATAGCGTGCGACGACGTGCAGAAGGTCACGTGCGCTACTTTTCAGCTAACTGAAGATGCTGACCACTGGTGGGACGGTTATTGGAGAAACTGTTCGGAGGCAGAGCGAGACGCCTTCACTTGGAACAAGTTCAAGACGGTGGTTATGGAGAAGTTYTTCCCGCGCTCGTATCGCGATCAGAAGGAGACCGAATTCTTGAATCTCAAACAAGGGAACTTGAGTGTCACTGAATACGAGAGAAAGTTTAACAAGTTGAGCCGTTTCGCTACGCACCTGGTGGACACCGATTCGAAGAAATCGTTGAGGTTCAAAAGAGGTTTGAGGGCTCAACTAGCGGGTATCTTATCAGCACAAGGCGACCTTCCTTACTCGGAGATGGTTAAAAGAGCCCAGGATGTGGAGTCAAGTCTTGGAATGGATGAGGCAAAGCCTAAACCCACAACTTCGGTGGACAAGAGGAAGTGAGTAGGAGGAAGTTCCAACCAAGCCAAACAACAGAAGACTGGTGGCGGAAACCTTCAGCAAGAGATGAACAACAAGCCCATGTGCCAAAATTGCGGTAAGAGACATTTTGGTGAGTGCCTTCTAGGGCAAGGAAAGTGTTACCACTGCCGTCAGAGTGGGCATGCAACGCAGTTCTGTCCTGTGTATGGTCAAAGGCAACAAGGTGGTGGAGGGCCAAAGCCAGGACCAACCAATGGAGGAAATGCTCGAATGTATGCCATGGCACGCAATGAGGCTGAAGAGAATCCTGGAGTTATAACAGGTATGTTAAC
>BMAC01001452.1:1034-48085 GCA_014905375.1 Phtheirospermum japonicum
AWWWMGYAAAAAAAGAAAAAAGTAGCAGGCTCATTGAATTGTTCAAATGTATGTGGATTCTAAAATAGCATACGCATACATGTAACAGTAATATGCTTTTAATAACCCAAGATTCATCAAATTAAATACTTTTTTATATTAAACATGAATCTTTCACAAGTAATATTATATTAAAATATAAGAATAWCATACATGTAACAGTAATATATGCTTTTATCTATACATGAACTTTCCATGTTTAATGAATAGATTGTTTTCTGAAGTTTGCAAAAATCCAAAATCTCGATACAATACGTTCATTTCCGTTAAATTATATTTTTACAGGGTTATCTGGATTTTCTATTACATACAAATAATAGAAAAGACAGGACTTTTATTACTTATATCGACTAGTTCACCCCCTATCACTACAAGAAAGCCGTAAAATAGTTACATAATTTAATGACAGATTYAGTCCATCGCTAAATAATGACAAAATACTAAAAAAATATCGAGTGAAATGAGAATCAAAATTATGAAGATAATAACGAAAAATTAGTAATAGATTACCGACAATATTAGTGACTAAAAATAATTTTGTCGCTATTTTATAAATAAGTTAAATCCAAAGTTACCATATGAAGGTTTAAAAAAATATTAGTTAGCGACATAATATTTTATTACTATATATCGACAAAAATCGAATTTGTAAGTACTTAACTACCGAGATTCGATCACTATTTACTTAGTGTCCAATATCACATAGCCTCCCTTATAATTGTGCCCACTATACCGATAAGTTAAATACTATCAATTTAAGTAATAATAATAATAAATTTGTCTAACTCTCATAGCACACTCCTCCCTCCCAAATTTACGTCCCATAGTCTCACAACCACCGCGCCATAGACAAACTCACAACCACCGACTATAGACAAGCTCACAGCCATCACCATAAACTCGTGAATTCACGGCCAATCGTCGAAGGCAGCGTCGCACTCGTCGTTTGTCTTCAATGTTAGATCAATAATTCTCATTCGTCGTTCATCTTCAATCACACTCTCCATTCGCCTTCAATTCGCACTCATCATTCACCTTCAATTCGCACTCGTCGTTCGTCTCNATTAGTATGTCGTGAAAACCCTATTAACAATCTTTTTATCCACGGAATAAAAGGTTGTGTTCAATACGTTATGTGCACGCGCATGTAGATATATATAGTGTGCGAATTATAAAGGTATTGAAATCTTTTTTTGTATTGGCTTATTCAAATTACCAGTTATAAATTATTGACTAAGGTTGCTAAAATGTTAATTTGGGGGATTCAAAAAACCACCTTTGTTAATCAAGTAATRGCAGTCAACAAAATATGAATATGGAAAAAAAGAAAAAAGTAGCAGGCTCATTGAATTGTTCAAATGTATGTGGATTCTAAAATAGCATACGCATACATGTAACAGTAATATGCTTTTAATAACCCAAGATTCATCAAATTAAATACTTTTTTATATTAAACATGAATCTTTCACAAGTAATATTATATTAAAATATAAGAATAACATACATGTAACAGTAATATATGCTTTTATCTATACATGAACTTTCCATGTTTAATGAATAGATTGTTTTCTGAAGTTTGCAAAAATCCAAAATCTCGATACAATACGTACATTTTCGTTAAATTATATTTTTACAGGGTTATCTGATTTTCTATTACATACAAATAATAGAAAAGACAGGACTTTTATTACTTATATCGACTAGTTCACCCCCTATCACTACAAGAAAGCCGTAAAATAGTTACATAATTTAATGACAGATTYAGTCCATCGCTAAATAATGACAAAATACTAAAAAAATATCGAGTGAAATGAGAATCAAAATTATGAAGATAATAACGAAAAATTAGTAATAGATTACCGACAATATTAGTGACTAAAAATAATTTTGTCGCTATTTTATAAATAAGTTAAATCCAAAGTTACCATATGAAGGTTTAAAAAAATATTAGTTAGCGACATAATATTTTATTACTATATATCGACAAAAATCGAATTTGTAAGTACTTAACTACCGAGATTCGATCACTATTTACTTAGTGTCCAATATCACATAGCCTCCCTTATAATTGTGCCCACTATACCGATAAGTTAAATACTATCAATTTAAGTAATAATAATAATAAATTTGTCTAACTCTCATAGCACACTCCTCCCTCCCAAATTTACGTCCCATAGTCTCACAACCACCGCGCCATAGACAAACTCACAACCACCGACTATAGACAAGCTCACAGCCATCACCATAAACTCGTGAATTCACGGCCAATCGTCGAAGGCAGCGTCGCACTCGTCGTTTGTCTTCAATGTTAGATCAATAATTCTCATTCGTCGTTCATCTTCAATCACACTCTCCATTCGCCTTCAATTCGCACTCATCATTCACCTTCAATTCGCACTCGTCGTTCGTCTCACTCTAAGCAGAAACTTCTAAATTCGAGCCCTATGTACCAATTGAATCTATAATTCTTTAAATTTCCATTTCAATTTTTATATCTTTTTTTTTTGTGTGTGTGTGTGTATCGTTGATACTTTATTCAGGTCATATTTGGGTGTGAATACCAATTCGATTTATCTTTTTTTTTTCTACTTGATTTGGTTTAATTTCCTTGTTATGTAAGTAGAAATATATTTCCTTGTTATGTAAGTAGCAAATTGGTAAAATTCGGAGGTAAAGACTTGTGTAAGTCCAGATTAACGGGTCTCTCTCGTTAGGCCAACCCATGACCCGATTCATACCCTACCCGGTGGCATAATTGTAATTTTTTTTAGTTATATCAAACCTCTCATCCTTCATTGTGATTCTTCAGCAAATCTCCGTCTCTCATCCTTGCGATTTTATCCCAAACTCTCTCTTCATTCATCGCGTCCATTCACAGATTTTCAGCAAATCTCCGTCCCCGTTTGTCAGTTTGTCACTGAGCACCGGCGATTTTCCATTCATGATGACGTCCGTTTTTCAGTTTTTCACCGAGCACCGATGACTTTTCCATTCACGGTCGCATCCGTTTGTCATTTTTTCATCAAGCACCGACGACTTTTTCATTCATGGTCTATTTATTGAAGGTAAATTTATTTCGATTTGAAGATTTCAATTTCAAGATTAGTATTTTAGGGTCACCTGTTTCTTATTGTTAGGGTTTAAATTATCGCATTATTATTCCAATTTAGGGTTTCAGATGAATTTTGGAAAATAATTTCATATGCGATGTTGTTTTCAGACGGATTTAATCTAATTGGTGTGTGGGCTTGGCAATGTTGTAGTTGATTTCAGTTCTAAGAGGGGAACACAAATTGGAACTAAAAACAGTCAAGTACACTCCAATATGAAAAGGAAAATTTGCATTTTTTGTCTTATAAGTTTAACCCCTTTTGATTCTTGTCCTGTAAATATAGGCGGTTCGAAAATTATCCTGTATCTTTAAAATCTTCACGTTTTATGCCCTCTAAATATAGGCGGTTCGAAAATTGTCCTATATCTTAAAAAAACTTCATCTTTTTTGTCCTTTAAATCTTCGCGTTTTATGGTTTTAGAGCACATAAAACGCGAAAATTTTTTAAGATACAGGACAATTTTCGAACCGCCTATATTTAGAGGACATAAAACGCGAAAGTTTTAAAGATGCAGAATAATTTTTGAACTGCCTATTTACAGGAGAAAAATTAAAAGGGGTCAAACTTACAGGACAAAGATTACGATTTTCCCATATGAAAAATAGGAACTGTAAATGCGGTTAAAACTGATGTCCTCAGTGATTAGTATTCAATCTGCTGAAAATATGAGAAAAATATTTTCTTGTACTGTTGGAAGTAGAATATATTTATTTTGTGATTTATTCTCCCCTTAACATGAAAAATGTTTCGTTTATCAACTGTAATTTTGAATTTGATAATATGGTGTTAATTAATGGAGAAAAAGTATTGTGATGTTTTCTCCAAATCTCAAGGGTGTAAACTTGCAAATATAAAATAGTTGGGTTGTGATACTTGATCAATTCTCAAGGTGCAAATCTGCAAACATAAAATAGTTGGGTTAATAGTTTAACTCTTTATATACATAAAATAGTTGGGTTAATAGTCGTAAGCAATAGATAAAAGAAGGGGATGAACAAAGTAAAGTTAAAAAATAACTCTCCAACTCTTTCTCAAAATAAGACACACGATCTCTATACTTAAATAGCCTACTATCTTTTATTTGGAGAATAAAAATCACAAATTCCAACTACAAATTAAAACCGAGATAGAGCTAGATTTTTATAAACCATCACCATAGTTGAACAAAGCCTTTGCAAAGCAATTTCTCACTCACCAAATCAATATCTTTATTACATGTCCAACCGTCCGATTACAACTCCACTGAAACACATGGTTAGCAAGATTCAAAACAATATTAAGAGAATTCAAGATAGACACGAACACAAACAACAGAACGCATAGCAAGAAGACATCTTCTCAAAGTATGAATGTCCTACAGGATGCCTAAAAATTATGACCTAAAAGGTTAAAAAAACATTATGGTTTTAGTGACTTGATCCAATGTTGCTTTTTATTACTTATGACATTATAACCAACATTACCTCAGGTGAAGTCAATGAAAACTTACCCCTTAACCCAAGTTAATGACTACGTCAAGATCGCTCAAGAAGGTTAAATTTAAAGATTGGATCAATTTGTATCCATATTTTCTTCATCTTTTTAGAGATTTGAAGAGAAATAACATATCTTCAGCAAATGCTGTTAACACCTCTTGTTTTTGGACCTGGGAGAAAAAAAAAACAGTTTCTGCGGGCAAGCTCCACAATCACCTAATTGAAGAGGTTAGTCTTTTTGTCATCACTTTTATTGAAACATAGGACCTTATCGCACTTTCAACCAAACTCAATGCATTTGGATTATGTATGAAAAGAAAAATAAAAATGCATGCAAAAATATACAGATGTTGTGACTGATGTTGGTATGGTGTGTCACAACATCAAAACCAACATTGACTTAAACAATGCACATACCGAGATCTCTTCTCAAATGAGAGAAGGTCTCTAAGTCTAATGCCTTTGTGAAGATGTTAGCAAGCTGATTGTCTGTTCCTATATGCTCAAGGCTAACTATCTTCCTCTCAACCAAGTCTCAAATTAAGTGGTACCTTATGCCAATGTGTTTGATTCGAAAATGCTGGACCAAATTTTTCGAGATATCAATGGCACTAGAATTATCACAGAGCACAGTCAATATTCTTCTATGTAAACCGTAGTCCTCTATCATTTGGTTCATCCACAATAACTGTGTACAAGCACTTTCAGCTGCAATATACTCGGCTTTAAGAGCATCATCTACACGCTTGGGATCTATTTTGGCAAGAAACAAAGACTCTCGAATTTTAGAACTGTTAGTAGACAATCAAACATACCTAACCATTTCTTTGAAGTTTATTTGTCGCTTTCTTGTAGTTCTTTCATCGAGATCTCCAATGATTTGGCTCATATGATGATTCTTCTGAATTCTTGAGGGAATATTTCTCTGATGTAAGTCAATGAGTTCAGTTGGATCTTCCATATATGGATCAAAATCTGATTCTGGAGCAGCTTGAGTAGATGTTGGGTTTGATGTTGTGTTCCTAGAACCATCACCGATACCAACATCACTCGTTTCTTCAGTTACAACACCTGCACTTTCATCTACACCAACCGTGACATTATCTTGAGGATTTGATCATAAACCAGATCATCATCCTCAGCAGTTTTAAAACCACTCATCAAATCATCAGACTTGACGTTAACCGACTCAATCATGCAACGCGTTCTAAGATTAAACAATCTATATGCATGACTATTTCAAGAGTATCCCATGAAAACACATTTATCACTCTTTAAGTCAAGTTTTGCAAGATGATTTCTTCCATTTAGCACATAACAAATGCACCCAATAATATGAAAATAACTCAAATTTGGCTTTTGTCCATCAATAATTCATAAGGAGTAACACAAGACCCTGGTCTAATATACACCCTATTAATTAGATGGCATGCAGTGTTCATTGCTTCTGCCAAAAATGTTTAACAACCTCATTTGAAATAAGCATAGTCCAAGTTATTTCTATCAGAGATCTATTTTTGCGTTCGACTATCCTATTTTGTTAGGGGGTGATGGGTGAAGAAAATTCATGAGTTATACCAACTTTGGAACAATATTGTGAAAAGGATGCATTCTCAAATTCTTTCCCATAATCAGACCTTATTCTACTTATACTCACACCAAAACGAACACATAACTTTTCACAAGATTTTTAAAAGCTTTGAAAGCATCAGATTTTTCTTTTAAAAATTCAACCCATGTACAACGAGAAAAATCATCTACAATCACAAGAACATACCTCTTACCACCAAGGCTCTCAACTTCAAGTGGTCCCAAAAGTTCCATATGAAGGAGTTCGAAACAATATGAGGTAGTGAGACTTTGTACTATTGGATGTGGCACCCTGACTTGCTTACCTTTCTGGCATGCCTCGCAAACTGGAATGTTCTTAGTGTTGAGCTTAGGTAGTCCGATCACAGCATCCTTTTTGACCAAACTTTCCAACATCTTGTAATTGACATGCCCAAGTTTTTGATGCCACACCTCAGCATCACTTAGTTGAGACAATTTGCAAAAGGCATCACTATTGATTTGATAGCAGTTATTTGAAGTCCTCTGGCCGGTGAGGATACACGGTCCATTCTCCTCAGAGACTTCACCTTTCTCACGGTTTAATTTGACACTAAAACCGCCGTCGCAAAGTTGACTTATGCTTATCAAGTTCGCAGTAAGTCCTTCTACCAGAAACACATTTTCCAGAGTTACAATGCTGGGAACATGGAGAGTTCCTTCAACCAGAGTTAAACTAAGAATATGCAGCGGAAATATAAACTTAAGAATGCAGCAAATTAAATTAAGTTCACAAGTAAAAATACTTGTGAACTTGGGTATACAATCCCGGAAACTATATTACTTTCTTGTTCACGATCAATACAAGAATATGAAGTAATATATGAAAACTAAAATATCAAAAAACATGATACTAAATACTTGTCGCCTAGATGAAAAGATCTTCTCTGTTGGTCACGCAACTTCGAAGAACTTCTTGATCTCGAACAGTGGCTCCAAGTAGCTTTTTCTTGCGTGCGATCTTCCTTGCGTTGCGTCGTCTGCTCCTTCTCAGAAATCCATGCGTAAAGTATATCGAAGGTGTCCTCTTCTCTTGGATTTGTCTTGTCTTAAATAGACAAGAGTCCTAGAGTCCTAAACCTGGTAGACAAGTTAAACAAGTCCTAAACACAATCTAGGAAAGTAAATAAAATCTTAGACAAAATATAGGAAACAAATCTAGAGTCCTAATTCTAGTTTCCTAATATATGTTGGGCCCAAGAAAGGCAAACAACTAAATAAGGAATTATTCCCAAGAATAAAATCCTCAACAAGGGCGTATTTCAGACCTGGGTCATGTGTTACTACCTATGAGTTGTTGATGGGCAAAAAGCCAAATTTGAGTTATTTTCATATTTTTTTGGTGCATTTGTTGTGTGCTTAATGATAGGAGTCATCTTGAAAAACTTGACTCAAAGAGTGATAAATGCATTTTTATGGGATATTCTCGAAATAGTCATGCATATAGAGTGTATAATCTTAGAACACGTTGCATGATTGAGTCAGTTAATGTCAAGTTTGATGATATGATTAGTGGTGTTAAACCTGCTGAGGATAATGATCTGGTTTACGATCAGAATCCTCAAGAAAACGTCACGGTTGGTATAGATGAAACTGCAGGTAAAGAAACTAAAGATACAGGTGGTGACGGTACTGATGACATGACACCAAACTTGACACCAACTCAGGATGCTCCAGATTCAGACTCAGACTAAGATGAGGAAGATTCAGCTGATCAGGACTTGCATCAGAGAGATATACCATCGAGAATTCAGTGGAAACATTGATTATCACTAATTTGTCTTGATTTTTAGTAGTGTTGTATTTACTTTTTCTTATTATTTTTGGTATAAGTTGGATAGTTTAAGCTTCAATTCGTATAATTGTGTTTCCAGCTTATTTTACCATGTTTTGATCTATATTGGTGCAAATAAGTGATTAATTGTGGTTTTTCACTTTATAGCTAAGTAACCGGAAGATTTCAGCACATTATAGATGAAGTATGATGATCGAGAGTCAAAGATCGAGCTTTCCGGTGAAGAAGTAGCAAGAATTTGAAGCTGACGGACTTTCTATAACGGTTATGTTTTCTGGAACCGTTGTCGTTGAAGCTAACGGTGCACTACCGGTAGCTGTTACTGACAACCGATGTTAACGATCATGAGTGCTGAATTCAAGAACTTACAGCAGCTAGTACCGCCAGATTTATAACGGTTACCTCACAACCGTTATCGATGATCAGAATGCTGAAATGAAGACTTAACTACTTAACGGTAACTTTCTATAACGGTTACTGCTGCTACCTTATCGTAAGTGCTACCGTAAAGACTAGACAAAGAGGCTTACGGTTGCTGCTTACGGTAGCTAGAAACCGTAAGGTGCCCAAAAAGGCGGTTTCGTGACTTGTTGCCCAAGATTTCCAAATTCTATAAATACTACCCATAAATCCAAATTTTTAAGTTACCTAAGCTATAGTTAGACACTTTAAACTTATTCATAGGGTTTTTAAGGCCTCTTAGAGATTGACAACCCCAACGAGTGCCGAGTTGTTTCTTAGTTTCTCTTCAAAATTCTTAGATTTATTTTCCTAGCCTTAGATTAATTTAGATTAACTTTTAGATAATTTAGATTCAAGTTTTCTACAACCAAGACGCTGCAAATTCTTCGTTCAATTAGTAAGTTTTCTTTCGTTTAATTTAGTTTAATTAATTTTCTATGCTTTGCTTGATAGTTTATATAATTAATCTTAAAAACAACCCCAACAAAACCCCCATGTGCTATGAATTGTATGATCTTGGTGATATTGAATTGATGATTGTGATGAGTTTATTATGATGAGATTGATGAAATTGAATTGCTAGATCTAACAGGTTTAGAGCCTAGAATCGTCGTAAACCATCAATTGGGTTTTTCCCAAAAGATCGTGAAAACGATTCGAAGCTCTAGAACCCAAGTTTCTTAATTATTTTCAAAAACCTTAATTTTTATTATTCTTCGTTTAAACCAATTTATTATTTTTATGTGTTTAGATTAGGAATTTTATTTTTATTTCTTATTCGTAAACAACAAACACAAAAGGAACTTCCGAACCTAGTTTTCCTTGAGAGACGATTTGGTTCAACTTACCAACCTACACGCGATCCCGTTCTCTTGCGGGCGAGCTTTTAAAAATTTGACAAATATTTATAAAGTAGGTACACAAAATCTTGAATCAAAATTTTGGCGCCGTTGCCAAGGAAAACTAGAGGTTGTGAATTTTGTTTTTGCTCTTTGTTATCCTTATTTGTGTTTTTATTTTCGTTTCGTTTATCTTTAATATTTATTTGTGATTTTTTCGTTTTATTTCGTTTTTATTATTTTCCACCGGTGCGTTTAATCTTGTGTGTTGAGTGTTGTGTTTGCAAGGAACGTCGACAAACAAAACTCAAGATTTATCAAACCGTTTTTTTTAATTAAAATAAAAATAAAAACTTTTCTTTTCTTTTAAAAATAAAAAAAATCGAAATTATTATTTTTAATTTAAAAATATTTTTCGAAATTCAAAAAAAATTTAGAGAATTCAAAAGAAAAAATTAATAAAATAAGAGAAAAATCTTTTTTACCTCCTGAACTATGGTCATTTTGACACTTTACCTCCTAAACTCTTTTTCATGCAAATTACCTCCTAAACTGTACGAATTTTGCACTTAACCTCCTGAACTCCGATTTTTGGTCGAAATTCTAGCCGAATCTTACTCGTTTGATATGCACGCTAACATATAAGGGGTAAAATTGATTTTCCATCTATTTCTCATGACTCCCGCTCAAAATAATGGCGTATGAGCACTACGTAGGTTCCAAATCCTACGTGTACACATATATTAATGTGAACATTATCTTAATAGGTCACACGAGTGCTCACGTGCCATTGTTTTGAGCAGGAGTCATAAGTAAGAGATGGAAAGTCGGTTTTACCCCTTATATATAAGCGTGCATGTCACACGAGTGAGATCCGACCAAAAGTTCCACAAAAAATGGGAGTTCAGGAGGTTAAGTGCAAAATTCGTACAGTTTAGGAGGTAATTTACACGGAAAAAAAAAGTTTAGGAGGCAAAGTGTCAAAATGACCCTAGTTCAGGAGGTAAAAAAGATTTTTCTCATAAAATAAAAAAATCGAAAATAATATTTTTAATTAAAAGAAATATTTTTCGAAAATAAAAAAAAATCGTAAATTTTATTTTTAATTTAAAATTTATTATTTTTCAAAATTAAAAATTAAAAAATTAAAAATGTCTTACTATCACGAGTATCCATCGTATGATAATGAGTACCGCCATCGTGCTTCTCGACGGGCTATTCCATTGAGTTCAAGGATGCAAAACTACAAGGTTGACGACTTCCACATAGAGCAACTCCAAAATTTTCGTGGGCTTCCGAGCGAGGATCCGCTAAAATTCATCCAAGAATTCGAAGCCATCACCCGGATTTTTCCTCGTCTTGGCCTTACAAGAGATGAAGTGAGGATGCGACTCTTCCCTTACACGCTAATGGGTCGGGCAAGCAGATGGTTGAGAAACTTAGAACCCGATTTCTTGCAAACATGGGATGAAGTTTACGATGAGTTCATGTTCAAGTTCTACGTGCCTAATGTAGTATGTGATCGTTGTGGTTTCCAACTTATTTTACCATGTTTTGATCTAGATTGATGTAAATAAGTGATTAATTGTGGTTTTTCACTTTATAGCTAAGTAACCGGAAGGGTTCAGCACGTTAGAGATGAAGTATGATGATCGAGAGTCAAATATCGAGCTTTCCGGTGAAGAAGTAGAAAGAACTTGAAGCTGACAGACTTTTCTATAACAGTTATGTTGCTGGAACCGTTGTCGTTGAAGCTAACGGTGCACTTACGGTCACTCCTAACCAGTAGCTGTTACCGCTAATACGTAACGGTTACTGACAATCGATGTTAACAATCATGAGTGCTGAATTCAAGAACTTACAGTAGCTAGTACCGCCAGCTTTATAACGGTTACCTTACAACCGTTATCGCTGATCAGAATGCTGAAATGAAGACTTAACGGTTACTACTTAACGGTAGCTTTCTATAACGGTTACTGCTGCTACCTTATCGTAAGTGCTACCGTAAAGACTAGACAGAGAGGCTTACGGTTGCTGCTTACGGTAGCTAGTAACCGTAAGGTGCCCAAAAAGGCGGTTTCATGACTTGTTGCCCAAGATTTCCAAATTCTATAAATACTACCCCATAAATCCAAATTTTTAAGTTACCTAAGCTATAGTTAGACACTTTAAACTTATTCCTAGGGTTTTTAAGGTCTCTTAGGGATTGACAACCCCAACGAGTGCCGAGTTGTTTCTTAGTTTCTCTTCAAAATTCTTAGATTTAGTTTCCTAGCCTTAGATTAATTTAGATTAGCTTTTAGATAATTTAGATTCAAGTTTTCTACAACCAAGACGCTGCAAATTCTTCGTTCAATTAGTAAGTTTTCTTTCATTTAATTTAGTTTAATTAATTTCTTATGCTTTGCTTGATAGTTTATATAATTAATCTTCAAAACAACCCCAACAAAACCCCCATGTGCTATGAATTGTATGATCTTGGTGATATTGAATTGATGATTGTGATGAGTTTATTATGATGAGATTGATGAAATTGAATTGCTAGATCTAACGGGTCTAGAGTCTAGAATCGTCGTGAACCAACAATTGGGTTTTTCCCAAGAGATCGTGGAAACGATTCGAAACTCTAGAACCCAAGTTTCTTAATTATTTTCAAAAACCTTAATTTTTATTATTCTTCGTTTAAAACAATTTATTGTTTTTATGTGTTTAGATTAGGAATTTTATTTTTATTTCTTATTCGTGAACAACAAACACAAAAGGAACTTTCGAGCCTAGTTTTCCTTGAGAGACGATTCAGTTCAACTCACCAACCTACACGCGATCCCGTTCTCTTGCGGGCGAGCTTTTAAAAATTTGACAAATATTTATAAAGTAGGTACACAAAATTTTAAATCAACCATCCTACAGGCCAAATCATTGGAGATCTCGATGAAAGAAGTATAAGAAAGTGACAAATAAACTTTAGAGAGATGGTAAAATTTGCTTGCTTATCTACTAACTGTTATCAAATTTGAGAATCTCTGTATCTTTCCAAAATAAAACCAAAGCGTATAGAGGATGCTCTTAAAGATGAATTTTGGATAAAGACCATGCAAGAAGAGTTGGATCAATTCGCAAAGAATGATGTTTGGGACTTTGTTCCTTGTCCAAAAAACTCACATGTTACAGGTACAAAGTGGATCTTCAAGAATAAAACGGACGAGGCGGGCAATATTGTGAGAAACAAGGCACGATTGGTTGCACAAGTATACACTCAAATTGAGGGTATTAAGTTTGATGAGACGTTTACTCCAGTTGCTCATATTGAATCGATAAGACTCTTACTTGATGTTGCACGCTATATGAAAATGTCTCTACATCAAATGGACATAAGAAGTGCTTTTCTTAATGTATTTTTAAGTGAAGAAGTATATGTTGAGTAACTTAAAGGGTTTGTTGATCCTCACAAACCAGATTTTGTTTTAAAACTAAAAAAGGCTTTGTATAGTTTAAAACAAGCTCCAAGAGCTTGGTACGAAAGGTTGACTCAACACTTACTTTTCTTAAATTTTGATGTGGGGAAGTTGATAAAACCTTACTTATCCTTAAGTCAAACAAGCACATTTTGATTGTCCAAAGTTATGTGGATGATATAATCTTTGGATCCACTAACGAGCAGATGGTGAATGAGTTTATGAACTGAACTTTTCCTTACATACTTTTATAAATTGATTGTCAAACGTTTAAAGCTCGCCCGCAAGAGAACGAGGATGCTTGTAGGTTGGTAAGTTGACTCATGTCGATCTCAAGGAACTGACAATCGGAGTTCGGATGTTTGTTTACTCACAAAGTCACATAAGAACATGTATAATGGGGGTCTTTGAAATTACAACTACAAATTGAAAGCAAGAGCAATGAATGAGAATTAATTAATTAAACTATCAAACTTATGCTAATCAATTAAACTAGAATTTAAAACTAAATTAACCAAGACTTATGAACTAGGGTTCTTAGAACTAGAACGAGCAATTATCATGAGCGAAACTAATATTAAAATCACCAAGGATGAATTAAATAAACGAAATTGAAAAGCGAAAGATTACGATCTATATTAACTACGAGATCCAAAGTATCCAAGCATCAATAATTCAAGATCTAAGATAAAGAACAAATTATTTAAAAATATAAATTAACTAGCAACTAATCTAGAAAGTAATTAAAAAGGTTTAAAGTACTTATTAGATCTAGGAAAAGCAATAAATCTCAATCTATTCCGGAGTTGAGGCGTCGATCTTGATTGAAAAGCGAATCTTGAATGGAAGAACCTTGAATCTTCAATCTTGATCTTGTATCTACGTAACGGACGGTGGAAACGGGCTCTCTCTGCGCCTCCTAACCCTAGGAATGTGTAAAATGTGTCTAAGACGAGTTATAGATGGGTATATATAGTTTTCCCATGACTTGGAGCACAAGTTTTCATAAAAATCCCGATTCTGGGACGTTAACGGTAGCCTTAGCGGTTAGGCTTACCGCTAAGCCTAACCGTTAAACTATCTGTTAGTTCTGACACTGGGTAACCCAGTGTGGATCAACGTACCTAGTGTCAACTGTAACAATTCAAATCGAGGCCCGATTTCACTAAAACTCCTCTTGTAGGCCCATCCTCGACTATATCCAGACCAAAATACCTGGAATAAACATAAAGTCTAGTAATTATGATCAAAATACAGTAAAGTAAGTCGGAGATACATAAATATAAAAATATACTTAATCTATCCAACTTAATAACAAAAACTAACTAAAATACTAACAAAAGTCAAGACAAATTCATGTTATTCAGTTTATTACGAGAATGTCTGACACATTCGAGATGAGTATGGAAGGTAATCTCTCTTATTTTCTTGGGTTGTAAATTAAACAGTTGGATGACGGTATTTTTTTCTCTCAGTCCAAATATGCTAAAAATCTTGTTAAGAAGTTTGGGTTAGAGAATAATACGCATAAGAAAACACCATTAGGCAAAAACCATGAAATTTTCTAGAGATGATGTTGGTATTAGTGTTGATAACACCCTGTATAGGAGCATGATAGGGAGTCTCTTATACTTGACAGCTAGCAGGCCTGATATTATGTATAGCGTGTGTCTATGTGCTAGGTACCAGTCAAATCCTAAAGAATCACATATGAAAGCTATTAAACGAATCATTATGTATGTAGTTGGTACAAGTGATTTGGGTGTTTGGTATACCAAGGATACGAGTACTGAACTTGTGGGATATACGGGCTCAGATTGGGCTGAGGATGTTGTGGATAGAAAGAGTACTACTAGGGGTCGTTTTTTCTTGGGTAGTAATTTAATCTCTTGGTATAGTAAAAAGCAAAGTTTCATTTCTCTTTCTACAGTTGAAGCCGAGTATATTGCAGCTGGAAGCACTTGCACACAATTGCTTTGGATGAACCAAATGATAGAGGACTGTGGTCTACATAGTATAATTTTAACTGTGCTTTGTGATAATTCCAGTGCCATTGATATCTCAAAAGATTCGGTCCAGCACTCACCAATCAAACACATTGACATAAGGTACAACTTTATTCGTGACTTGGTTGAGAGAAAGATAGTTAGTCTTGAGTACATAGGAATTGATAATGAACTTGCTGACATCTTCACAAAGGCATTAGATATAGAGACCTTCTCTCGTTTGAGAAGAGGTCTTGGAATGCGCATTGTTTAAGTCGATGTTAGTTTTGATGTCATGACACCTAAACTGTCATCAGTCGTGACATTTACATATCTTCGCATGAATTTTTTATTTTATTTTTCATACATATCCTGAATGCATTGGGTCTGATTGAAGTGCAGAAAAATCATGTGTTGTAATAAAAAGTGATGGTAAAAAGACTAACCTCTTTGTTTTAGGTGATTGTGAAACATTCCCGTAAAAACTGGTTTTCTCCCAGGTCCAAATACATGGGGTGTTAATTTTACTAGCAATTTCTAAAGATAAGTAAGTTTCTTTCTAAAAGTTAGTGAAAATATAATGAATATCTGGATAAAGTCCAATCTTTAATTTTCACCTTCCTGAGTGATTTTGACGTAGTCATTAACTCGGGTTAAGGGGCCTATTTTCATTGACTTCATCTAGAGCAATGTTAGTTATAATGTCATCACATAAAAAGTAACACTGATCATGTCACCTAAATCATTTGTTGTATTTTTTTTTAAGTTATGATTTTTAGGCATCAACTAGGACATTCATACTTTGTGAGGATGCCATTTTGCTTTGTGTTATGTTGCTTGTTCTTGCGTATAAATTCTCCTGATCATGTTATGAGTTTTGCTAACCAAATGTTTAGGTGGTGTTAAAATCGGTGGATTGGACCGGTAATAAAGGGATTGATTTGGCGAATGAAAATCTGCTTTGCAAAGATTTTGTTCAACTATGGTGATGGTTTTTAAAAATTCAGCTCTATCTCGGTTTATATGTAGCCGAGATTTGAAATTTTTATTTTCAAATATGAGATAGTGGATCAGTTGGGTTAAGATCGTGTGTCCTGATTTAAGGAGTGGTTTTTTTTGTTTTTTTTTACAAAAAATAGGGAAATATTTTGGGCTTAAAATAGGTAGTTTTGATAGTAAAGGGGTTATCTTTTTTATTTTAGGGAAAATTCTCAAATACTACCAAAACATCAATCCCAATTACCGTATAATCCAATAACTATTTTTATTCCCATATAAACCAAAAACTTCTCATTTAATAAAAAATTATCAAAACTACCCTTTCATATCTCTCTCTCTCTTTCCTTTCCGTCTAAATATATACATAGATATAGATGGGAATTTCGAGTAATAATATCTATCAATCTTTTCAAATTATGTAGGTAAATAATATCCCACTATTCATTGACCGTGTTATAAATACTATCAATCTTTTCAAATTAAGTAGGTAGATTAATTAACAAATATTAATCCAATAACCATATATAGTTGGGAATTTCAAGCTATGTTTGAATTTTGATTAACAACCCCTGTATAAACCAAAATATCTTGGAAGTTGGCTACAACACTTTTTCACTCAAAAGTTAAAGATGGCAAAGTAATCTGTCAACATCTTGTTTACGGTGTGATATGCTTTCTCGCTTCAGGTTTGATATTAATACATAAAGAAATAATTATTAAATTGTTTGGTGACAATATAGTATTTAATTCAGAACTACTCGTGTAAATTTTAAAACTATTCTTTAAAAATTCAGAACTATTCGTGTAAATTTCAAAATTATTTTTTAAAAATTCAGAACTATTTGTGTGAATTTCAGAACTACTCGTGTAAATCAGAACTACTCGTATAAATTTCAGAACTATTCGTGTAAATTCAGAACTACTCGTGTAAATTTCAAAGCTATTATTCAAAAAATTCAGAACTACTCGTGTAAATCCAGAACTACTCGTGTAAAATTTAGAACTACTCGTGTAAATTCAGAAGTACTCGTGAAAATTCAGAACTACTCGTGTAAATTTCAAAACTATTCTTCAAAAATTCAGAACTACTTATGTAAATTCAGAACTACTCGTGTAAATTTCAGAATTACTCATGTAAATTCAGAACTACTCATGTAAATTTCAAAACTATTCTTCAAAAATTCAGAACTACTTATGTAAATTCAGAACTACTCGTGTAGATTTTAGAACTATTACATTCAACTTCGAGAAATTCAAAACTATTCCATTCAATTTCGAAAAAATCAGAACAATTTTAAAATCAAAACTACATGACAAACTACATAAACTGAAATTGAAAATCATCAATTCCTAGCAATTCCAAAACACTTACAAAAAAATATAATAATAGTAATAATAAAAACTGGGACAAAAATGGACTGGGTTTTTTCAGTTTCATGGCAAGATTTTCTGAAAGAACTATCTGGCCATTGAAGGGGTGGCTCAGCCACTCATGGCGCACCACCAGCAGCACCCCTTCGCAACCCCAGCAACTGGCGTCGCTTTCAACACAATAGCCGCCTCTTCGCAACCACAACAACCGTCATCGCTTTCATCCCCAACAACTCTCCGTCGCGATACCCCGGCGCTTTCAACACAACAGCTGTCACTGCGGCCACCACCAGCAGCGCCCCTTGGCAACCCCAGCAACTGGCATCGCTTTCAACAAAATAACCACCGCTCGCAACCCCAGCAACCGTCGTCGCTTTCCTCCCCAGCAACTCTTCGTCACCATACCGCCGGCGCTTAGCCGCCGCTGCGGCCGAGTCAGGCTCTCGCTCCCCGCGCCAACAGCATCACTCTGCCCCTCTCAATGGATGCCACGCTCCTGCAACTTTCCGGTTTCATCTTCTTCCACAAGTGGGATTCGATTATGGGTTCAACCGCGATTCAATTCTAGTTTTTACCAATTTGGGGGTGAAGGTTGAAGGAATTCGTGCGTCAAATTGATTCAGTTTGGAATTTCTGGTGGGTTAGCGATATCAAAGGGAGCGGGTTTTGGGGGGGAGAAAAAATTGCTAGCGGATTATTTGGAGGAGTGGGAAAATTGAAGATATGTGAGACGTATACATGTTTTTCAAGGGTAGTTTAGTATATTGTTAGAGTAATTAGATTACCAGGGAATTTTTATATTCAATGGGGTTTTAGGGCAATAGTTTTTATGTTTTGGACTAGCTGGGAATTCTCCCTTTATTTTATATATACCCATTTCCTACCCCACAACGGTCACTTTTTACCCAAATTGAAAAGTTATGGATTTTTCCTTCCTCTCGATTTTCCTTCCAACGGCACTATTATTTCTCTCTCAATCTTACTTGTCTCTCTAGTTTTTCTTCCAAACTTATCTTACAGCATGTCAAACTCTCCATCATATCGAGTAAAATTCCAAAACTTCCAGCGGGCGTGCGTCGTTCCGACGGTGAATAGGTTCCCGTGAATTTACCGAGCTACACACCCATTGATATTCGCGTGGAGGATGATGATGTTGTAGCACTAAACCCAACACCAACTGGTGCTGCTGCTGTAAATCTCTCTCCGATCACTGCTCAAGATCTAGTTTCAGTAACAGATGGCTCCGACGCAATTCCTGAGGCTCAAGTTCTCCCCGGGAAAATGGGAAATGAGATTGACGTGGATAATCCTCCAAATTTTCTATTCATCTCCCAGGTTTTTGGTCCAACTTGGAATCCATCCCCGAAAAGGTCGTGCCGACTTTGAAATATTCCCCCAAAAACTATTCTAACGGTTTTTCCTAAGAGTCAGGCAAGCGTGCGTCGTCATGTGCCCATTGAGCACATTAACTTGGTTGAGGTGTTATCGCCATGACTAATTCAGATGATGAAGAGTATGTGCCTCCGGAGTCTGTTGTCGCGCCGCTATTTTCTTCTACTCCCCGATTGTCTACATCCCCTACGCCTCGTCGAGAATAGACTGTGCGTCTAGCCGACAAGAAGAAACCTCCCGTTCATGTGGCTGACGTTAAAAATCCGCCGGTTAATGATGATTCAAGCTATTATGATCCCCCTTTCACTATTGTTGATTTTTTCATAGGTGAGGTTGTCAGCTCTTCCACCCCGATGGTTGTCGACCCTCCTTTGACACCGTTCAACATGACTCAGTCGGAAGCTAAGTATAATTTATCCTCTGACTCTGATGACGACAACACCCTGGCTACGATGTTGTCTGCTCTGAAGACCGTGAAGGCTCAACCCTCTAGCTTGCAGGCTGCCCAGACTGTGGATGTTGGGTCTGGTGATGTGTCACCGAAACCAACATCGTTGCAACTAATCTGGTCTCTTCTTCAAGTTCAAGTTCTGATGATACAGGTCCTGCCAATTTTGCTTCTGAAAGTGCCACAATCCACTCAGTTGCGTCTGCGGATTCTTCTGAAGACTCTCCACCTCAAGATGTTGAAATCGAGGACATGATTCCGGTGTTTGCCAAGTTTTTAACCAGCTAGGCTGAGGATATGTTTCCTGGGTATCGTCTGTGTGGCATGATTGTTGAACGACGAGTCCCGATGGATGTCTTCAAGAAAAATCTGATCGCATTCTTTGAACACAGAGGTATGTACTCTACTGTATCCACGATAATGCCTTTTGTCCGTGAGGTTGTCTAGGAGTTTTATGTGAACATGCTGCCTTCCATGGTTGATCCCAAGTCTGTGAATTTTGGGAAAGTTTTTGTACGTGGAGAGATTTTTTCTTTTACTCCTTATTCAATTAATGAGTTTTTTGGGACCGAGGTGTATCATGGTGATTCAATTATTGATGACATGAATGAAGTGATTGAGTTTTTGTCTGGTGGGTTGCTGAAAGAGTGGCGTGAGCAGTTGCCTAGCACACGTTTATCCTCCCTCTACTCTGTCTTGCACAAGGTGGCCATTTACAACTGGGTTCCAATAAAGAACGCTACAGTTCTTACGCGCCCTCAAGCATAGTTCTTGTTCAACCTCGGTCGGGGAATACAGTTTAATATTGGTCAGCGTGTGTTTTAAGTGGTTACCCGGTTTACTACGACCAAGACTACCTCCTTTTGTTTTCCTTCCCTCGTTTTTTGTTTGCTTGAAAATCAAGGATTTAGGCCTAATGAGGATGACGTTTTCTCTGGAGAGGTAGAATGGTTTTCTTTACGAGGTCAGCATACAACCGGGGCACGTGTAGTTGATCTTTCGTGGCAGGCGCCCACTCGGACTGTTGGGGCTTCTGGTGACAGTTCTGGTGTTGCCAACACCAGTTCTAACATGGTTCTTTTTTCTGCTCTGGTGGTGCGAGCCAAGGTGGCAAGCTCAGATTGTGCAGTTGCAAGCTCAGATTGTGCAGTTGCAGGCGCTTAAAGACTTGTTTGTCGAAGCCCTTTTGCTTTCTGACTAAAAAGGGGGAGAGGATGAAGACGCGGATGAGGATGAGGATACCAGTGCGGAGAATGAGAATGCTGATGTAGGTGCTGATACGGCTGCTGATGAAGAAGAGTCCACGGAGAGTGATGCGGATGTGGCTCACTTTGCCATAAGGAAGAGGAAAGCTAGGGATGAAGGGCCTTCCCCTTGTCGTTCCGTGAGGACTCGCAACCGTTAATTTCTTGGTTGTTGATGTGTTGAAACAATATTTATTTGAATTGATTATGGTGTGTATTTTTAAACATGGATAATTGTTTAGGGAGAGTTTTTGAATAATTTAGTGCGTCTTACTTATTTTCCACAAAGGCAAAGGGGGGAGATTGTTGAAAATTTTATTCTTAATAATTATTCCTTATTTTTCTTTTATAGTTGTTTGTCTTTCTTGGGTTCAAAATATATTAGGACGCTAGATTTTGTTTAAAATTTTATTTAATTTCCTAGTTTTAGTTTAGAATTGGTTTACTTGTTTACCAAGATTAGGATTCTTGTCTATTTAAGACAAGAATTAATCTTGAAAACACAAGGACTTGAACATAGCCAAGAGACGAGAAGAAAAGATGCTTGATCAAGAAGAACACAAGCACAAGGAGTACTTGAGAAACCAATACATCACAGTACCAATACATTACATTATAAAAACCAATACATCATATTACGGTTAAGGAATTTATGAAAAATCAATATTTTTGATTACAAAAACCAATATATCATATTGCAAAAACCAATATATCACAGTATTGGATCAGATGACCTAATAAATCATGACCCCTCAATATGGCCTAACACAAGTGTTTGCCATGAAAGACAAATATATCAAAAAGAAAAAGAGGAACGATTATTTTCTTGTTAATGCGCTAACATTTGCGGTTACCAGCATAGCGTCAATCTGTTCAAGTCTCTCCTTCAATGCCTTAATAGTATAATAAATTCCAACTCCATAATTCCCACTGCAGCTCTATATAAATGGAATTGGCGCAGCTACTGTACTTAACATCAACAACTCGGACAATGAATAATTGGCGCATGCCACTTTTTTTTATATGAGTCTGCAAACAAATAACTTCACCATAACAGCTTAGTTAGTTAAGATAATTGGCAAAACAATTAACTATGAAGAAAATTTGACTAGTTATTTAGAAATCAAAGTCTTTAGTACGTCCCAAGAAAATATAGGAAAAATGATGGAAAGATTTATCATATGACTTTCTATACAATCAACAAATATTGAGAAATTCGAAGGTAGCAATTATTAATATTTAAATTTAACCTCTATAAATTATTAGTTATGTTATATTGTATTATATTTATTACCAATATTTTTAATTCCATTTCAATTCACTCTTTTTTTTTTCCAAATTTACAAATAAGTGATGCTGAAACTCAAAACCTTACTTTACTTGAAGTTAACAATTTATTGCAGAGTATGAAAAATAGTATGAAGGATTTCTTCCCATGCCAATTTCAAAAGTTGTTGATTCCAGTATGTATTGCAATAGATTTATTGTTGAAAAAAAAAATTGTCGATTCCAGTATGTATTGCAATAGATTTATTGTTGAAAACATAGAGTAAGACCGTGAGGCACTCATTGAAAAACATGGTAAATTAGTTGATAGTTTGAATGTTGAGTAGCGCGATATTTATGATAAAATAATGGATACAGTACATTCGACCAAGGTGGTGTACATTTTGCCTATGGACACAGAGGGACCAGCAACACATTTGTTTGGAGGACACTTTTGGTACCCATTAGATCTAATGATGTAGTTGCTTTAATTGTAGCATCTAGTGGCATAACTTCTCTTCTTCTTTCTAAAGGAAGAAATGGGCATTCGATTTAAGGTTCCTTTTAATCTCCATGTTCGATCTTTACTGCAACTCCACTTGCAGAATTAGTGGTGCGTGCGCAACTCATTATTTGAGATGAAGATTTGATGATGCATATACATTGTTTTAAAACTCTGGACATAATATTTCAAGACGTGATGGACACCAAAATAATTCTAACAGGCATCTTCCATTTGGTGGCAAAACAATAGTTCTTGGTGAAAATTTTCTTCAAATTTGTCTATTATTCCAAAAAGTACTAGACCAAATAAAGTTCACACGATAATCAATTCTCTGCATTTAACTCATTGCATGGATTTGAGGTTGATCAAGATTATGAGGCTGCAAAATCTCTGTTCAGATATCGATTGTGTTGAATAAAAAAAAATCGCCAACTGGATAAATAGTATAGGATATACAATAGTTGGAGGACCAAACGATTGAGTCGTTCAACTTGAAACCTCAAATGATTTATTATTGAAAGATGATGGTGACCATGTTGCATCAATTGTGGCGAACACATATCCAATTTGGAAAAACTACTAAATGTTGCGCTTATTTAAAGGGTCATGTTATTCTTGCCTCAACACTTGATATCATCGTTTGATTACTTAATATATGATGTCATAAAATGATGAAAAATGTAAAATATATCTTCACTTTAATAGTGCAGAAAAATTCGATTCAAACATTGACAAATTGCAGGAAGTCCACTCACCGGAGTTTCTAAACACCATCAAATATTCTAGATTGCCAAACTATGAGATAAAACTGAAAATTGGAACTCCACTCATTGTTGAGAAATATCAATCATTCTCTTGTGTTGTGTAATGAACCAGGTTGGTTGCTACAAAACTTGATGATCAGGTTTTACATGCTAAGATTATTGAGATTACAGCAGTAAACTTGGGATAACAGTGAGAATTAATTCAAACTAACAGAAACAACAATCAGCAAGAACAAATAAATAAACAGAAAGGCGTCGAGGCGAGCAAACTCTTTCCTTAAGATTCTTATTGCCCCGTACTACGTGCTCAAGGTTGGATAGCAATGAATCTCACAAGATACAACGACGAAAGGAGTTGGGCGGAGCAGACGACTCAGGCAACCTGGCGAACGAGAACTGGGCAGACAATTGAGCAAAACCCTAATTGCAGGACTATATGATGCGTGAGGCAGGTAGGGAATATGTGAAATGCTTATGATTTTCGGATGCTGAAATACACTGCAGAAGGGGGGTATTTATAGTTGTGAGAGGACCTTTAATCAAGGAAGAAAAATCGCAAGAATAGGAATCCTGATACAAGTCTGATTCATATTCTTTCTCTCCAAGAAAGACTGAAATATTCTTAAATTGGTCCAAAACGTAAGCGCAGGCCCAACTAGAACTATACGAACCACGAACCACAAACCACGTGCGCGAAAAAATGCGAGAATGGTCGCGGACCGCGAGCCGGGCCGGGCAGGCAGGTGGTGGCGCGCGTGTGGGGGTTCCCAACCCCACTCAACTTGTAACCAATGCCCATTTCACTTCATTTAATAAAGTCATCCACAAATGGGTCTCCTTCCAATGTGGGACTTTCCATATACCAAATGGAAATCCCACTCCCTGTTCAACTTCAAAATTTACTTATCAAATGTCCAACTTTGAACATTGATTACTCACTCATCCCAACATGGATTTGTGAAAGTAAATATATTACGTTCATCTAATCGCAACGTAGATTAAGAATATGAAACTCGTTTTTGGAAATAACGAACTTTTCATACTTGGAGTACTGGATCAAAGTTACCAAAAATAACTTCCCAAATATCCAAATCCCCAACAAAGATTCTTTAAGGGAGCAATGCAGATGAATTGGTATTGATCCCTATAATGATTGTCACACCATCTGATTCGAGGTTGCCTCTCAAATTCCAACGACGACAACTTCCTTTGATCGTATCATACGCCATGACGATCAACAATAGTCAAGAACTATTCTCTCATGTTGAATTTTTCCTAAAGAAGTCAGATTTCAGTCATGGCAATTGTACATTGATATTGCTATATCAAAAGTGATCAATTGTAAGGTTATAAAAATATTGATCGATGCTGATGAGAATAAATATAGTAACAAAACAACAAATATTGTGTATAATGAAATTTTTCATAATTTAAAGTACATTTCGTCAAATAATAATTATTTTATGAATCATGTTATATCACTTTCAATACTACTCCCTCCGTTTTTTAATAAGTGTCGTTTTAGAGTTTTTGTTCAAAATTATGGAACATAATATTTGACGAACATATCCTCAATCAATTAATAATATTCTCATTTAATTACTTCCATTCTTTCCCTTTAGTTATTCTATTAGTATAAACTTGTTTATATTTCTTAAAATAAGAAGGGATAAAACTGGAATAAAGTGATAAAAAAGTTATAAAACGACACTTAATTTGTAATAAAATTGAATATCTAAAAGAATATTTATTTTAAAATGGAGGGATTATTTGATTTTTAAAGGATATGAATGTAATATTTAAATAAATTGTTATTTATATGTATAATTATCTATTTATTTATATATTCAATTATTTTATTTGAGATAAAAATAAAATAAAAAATGATGGTGCAAACCCATTGCAATACTAATAACAAGTAAAAAAAAAAGGAGAAAAGAATTAAACTATAAATAAAAATATATAGTGAGCGATAATTGGTGGTGCGCATTTCTTTTGTTTCTGTGGTACTCCAGCAGCTCCCTCTCTCGGCATCGAACCTCTGGGCAAGTTAATCTCGCGGCCGTCATCTTCTTCAAACACTGTCTGGTCAGTTCAAAATCAGCTACGAATTATTTAACGCACTTTGTTTTGCTGAATTTTAGTAGATTATGGCTTCGATTTTGGCAAGGCTGCCTGCCCCGCCACTGATGACGGTCAACGGTAAGCAACCCGTTTTGGGGACACTTCAGAAATTGTCGCTGCCAGCCATGAAAGGTAAGTTAAACTTCTTTTTGCGTTTCTAGCTTAATTTAATCAGAATTTAATGCAATTTATTTGTAGTTATTTGTCTCTCCCTAGTGTATAGTGTATACAGTTTGATATGTTATTATTTATTTTTATTTTTTGCTGACAGACAGTTTGGTATATTACACTATGAGGAATGATGAAAACGACCTTTGCACATTTAAAAGGAGCTTACATGGAATTGCTTAATTTTAGTGTGTGTGTGTGTGTGTTTTCATTTTATGTTAAATTGAGCTTTGCTCAATACAAGTCAATTGGAATAGTTTGGATTTGGGAATTTCGGCTATTGAAGTTAATAGAAGGTTAAATGTTGGAAAGCATATGACTTATTCTGAAATTAAGCTTTATTGAAGATGAATTACAATACAGAGGATGATTTTAATGTTTTGCCTTCGATTTAGGAGCCGAGAATTTCACTCTTTTGCTGTTGAAAAATGATTGCTAGTAGTTTCATTTAACTCGCATTATTATCCAATCGAGCACATCTATTTCACTTGATTTTGTTTTCCTATATGGTGGAGTGGATTCATATGTTGTCACAAAATTGCTTATTTCTTAAATGGAACATAAGATGACATTCTTCACATAGTAGAAACTGCACATCAGTCGCATTACAGATTTTTCGATTTCAATCTATTCTTGTAATGTTGTTTTTATAGAGAGACGAGAACGTGTTGGAGTAATAGCAAAGGCCACTGGCGAAACCTCAGAATCTTCAATTGTCAAGTCTGTACAGAATGTCGTGAGTCGTATGCACCTTTTTTTTTTTTTAGCGAATCATGTTTTTATTCCAACTAATTCTTCATCGTTTTCTTATTCATTTGATGTAGTGGGACAACTCTGAAGATCGTGTGGCCCTGATAGGTTTAGGATTTGCAGGTGTGGTGGCTTTCTGGGCTTCAATAAATCTTGTAACGGTAAATTATTTGTCTTATTTTTAAATGGGAAGTTTAATAAATAAGCAATTCGACATTTCTATATCTTCTCAAGAAATTCATTGTTGCTCTATGAGAAGCTAATTTTACGAACTTTATTTATTTTATTTTTTTACTTGAGATATCGTTGACTTCTATGCTTTTTGTTAAATTTTTGCCCTGATATTTCTTGAATACCAAAATAGGCCATTGACAAACTCCCTATCATCCCAAGTGTGCTTGAGCTCGTCGGATTGTTGTTTTCTTCGGTAAGCACTCAGTTAAATCCATTGCTTCAGGGAACAAAATGATTTACTATAATATACATTTATGATTTTGGTTCCAACTTTCTAATGCACTTCTAGTTTCTTGCAACTGATGACATGACAATTTTTTTTTTTATGTCAGTGGTTCACATATCGATATCTCTTATTCAAGCCCGACAGGTAAGAAAGTTCTTTAATACATGCCATTGAATTTATCTACACTTTGCTTTTTAAACCAGCTAGTTTTACGGCCTCGTTTTGCCTTTTTTGTGTTACAAACTAGTTTTACGACCTAATTAGCCATTTGGGGAGGTGTTTGCAGAGTGCAGACACTTTGAAAGGGGATTGTCAGTTTAGTGTTTTCAAATGCAAACATTCCAATTGTGCATGATTTATTTAAAATCTAAAAGTCGGGACTATGTGCTTTAAACTCTCATTATATTTATTCAACTTTTAAATTCTATTTGCAAGTACTTTCAATTTTTGATTCTCAACTACTTTTTGCATCTGCTACAATAAATCACTTATAAAAGTAGATTTTTTTTTTTTTTTTTGGCGAATTCTCTTACTTGTGTGAGTTCACCATTTTTCGGATAATTGGGTCTTCTACTTTTTCGCCGACATGCAATTTAATGTTAATAACACATTTTCTTCTCCTCTATAGGCAAGAACTTTCACAGACGATCAGCAAGTCGATATCGGATATTCTGGGGCAGTAATGCGAAGACTAAATGAAGCCCATAACTGGCTTTTGTTCTGAGATGTATTTTGTGTAAATGTGTTTCTTTTTAACTCCATTGATGATTATCGTGTAAGGACAAAATATATGCACAAATTGAATTTGCCTTCTCCAAATTTGTGCCTGTTGTAATGATGTATCATTGGATAAACAATCTCTGGCAAATTGTTATATATCCATCAATTTATAATACTCTTTTCGTCCCACAACTATAGTCCAGTATTCTATTTTCGTTCGTCCTACAAAAATAATTCAGTTACTATATTTAACATATCATTAAATTTTTATTTTTACACACACCCTTAATTAATATTCTTGAAATACTAGTTTTTTACATGGTAAATTAAAAATTGATAATTATAATGTAAAATCTTACTATTTCAATAACAGATATACTAATTCCAACACTGATTTCTATAATCATTAATTGACATTAATAAATCCAAGCAGACGTAGTGATACCATCAAGACCTCTCTTTTCGTTCCGTCCTAACTAAATTAATGACTTAACTATATAAACTACTCATTTCTTAATTTGTGTGAAATCAATCGCATAACTATCATTTTGGGACGGAAAGAATATATTATTTTAGTCTTTTCGTTCCATCCTAAACTAAATTAATGACTTAACCGAGCATATCATAGTTTTGTGAGTTGTAGATTAATTCACCAATAAATATTGGGACAATTCTCATATAAACCATTAGAAAAATATATTATCTCAAATACTATTCAAATGTTAACTTCTCAATTAATACAAAGTACTATACAGGAATATTAATATACCCTTATTAATTAATTTCATACTACATCACAAAATTTTATACTATATTGTGTGATTTCATACTACTTTCTAAGTTTTTATACTACACTTTGTGATTTCATACTACTTCCAAAAAATTTATAATACGTGTGATTTCATACTTACATTTGCAAGATTACATACTATTTGGCAAAATCACCTACCATGACCGTCAGTCGCCACCGTTAAATTTCATGCTACTTTAGTAAAATTATATACTACTTACAAATTTTGAATAATTACGTACTACTTTAGAAAACCCTGAAAAATTACATGCTAATATTTTGAGAAATTCACAAAATTAACAAATTTTGAGTATTACATACTACTTCTCATAATTTTTGGAAAATTATATTCTACACTGCAAAATTTAAGAGAGATAATGGACCTAAACTGTTTGTGGGTGAAATGAGAATGAACCTAGACTTTTTCCTCTTCAAAATTAAAAAATTAAGATTCCCAAATCAAACTCATTTACCATATATATATATATATATATATATATATATATAGTCTTTTATGGTGTATGGGTAATTTTGATATTTTAAAAATAATTTTGATTGAATAGGAAGTATTTGGGTTATATGGGAATAAATAAAGTCAATGGATTATATGGTAATTAGAGTTTATGATTTGGTAGTAAATGAGAATTTTTCCATAAATATTTACGTGACTATTTTGAGAAATTAAATAAAAAAAATACATGTTTTAATCAAAATTGATAAAATGGTATAAATTGGGTGGAAATTAAAAAAAAAATGTATCAAGACGCTTGTGACACGTCGCGTTTCGATGCTGGGACACGAAATTAAAAAAAAAAAATCGCGTCTAGGGTATTTGTCTAAAAAATAGTTTTGGGAGCCGAATTGGAAAAAAAAATTATGCAGACTCAGATATCAAAATCGTCTCAACACGAAATGAAAACAATAAAATCTTAAAGCGGGACGCCATTACCCACTAGCGTCCCGAGGTGATGGTAATAAAAATTTACAAAATATGGACACTAGTGGCAATAGCACCCCGAATCAATTTTGCACACAAAAAAAAAAAAGATGCAGGGCCAAAGCTGATTAAGGTCAAGTGTATTTTATTATTCAATTTATGAAATTAGAAATCCACGTGATATTGTTGCGCAATCCTTTTCTCAGTTCGTAAAGTTCATTCATTCTCTCACGGAGCTCGTCAACAAGCACAGTATTTATATGGATGATCTACTAGATTAAATTTCTATTGTAAAAAAAAAACAAAAAAAAAAAAAACACTTCTTCAAAATTAAAATTTGGTACATTGTTATGCTTTACTCATTTACTTTTTTTTTTTTTTTGTAATACTGGGATGATTGAAAACTAACGTGTAAGTGAAATGTGATAAAGAAAATATGTTCCAACACCCTAATTTATATGTGACGCGGCCAAAAAGTTTGGTTTACCAAAAAAAGATAATGCTAACCTCAAATATGTGTTAGGCGACCTGATAGCCCTCCATAAAGCTGCTGACGACCTGATCAAATTACAAAACAGAACCCAAGCCGAACAGTCCCGGCGTAGGCCCTCCGATACTTACTCAGATATCGTTTGAGAGTGATATGAGAGTTCAGAACGTAGGATATAAAATCAACTTAGAGAAAAGAGTGAGTCATGTGTCCTCTTTATATAGATAAGATACGTGTTTCCAATCTAGGGTTCCCGTCTCCTATTAAAACCACAATACCATATAGATAAGAGACGTGTTTCCAATTTAGGGTTCCCGTCTCCTATTAAAACCACAATACCAACCATATAGATAAGAGACGTGTTWCCAATTTAGGGTTCCCGTCTCCTATTAAAACCACAATACCATAAATAGCGACCGACTTACAATTAGAATTTTTCTTGTTTGCTAAGTTAACATAAATATTATGCTTAAGTCGGATATCGTTTGAGAGTGATATGAGAGCTCAAAACGTAGGATATAAAATCAATTTAGAGAAAAAAAAAAGTGAGGTCTGTGTCCTCTTTATATAGATAAGAGACGTGTTCCCAATATAGGGTTCCCGTCTCCTATTAAAACAACAATACCATAAATAGTGACCTACTTACATTTAGAATTTAGAAAAACAAGTGAGGCTTGTGTCCTCTTTATATATATAGATAAGAGACGTGTTTCCAATATAGGGTTCTCGTCTCCTATTAAAACACCAATACCATAAATAGCGACCGACTTACAATTAGAATTTTTTCTATATGCTAAGTTACCATAAATATTAGAACACTCATTAAATTACTATAATAACCATGAGCCAATAATCGTACCATACCTTTAGTCCGTCGGGACCGCATACCATAATCCATATTAGTCCATCAGGGCCCAAGATCGTGTTAACCATAAAGTCTAGCTCTCAATACCTAACTGTTATAATACCATTTACCTGATAAGAGCTCGTCACCCTCATATAAGAGCTCTCAACTCCTACACGAGAGCTCGCCACTCCCAAAATAACTCGATCCCTTTATAAAAGATCTCCTCTTCTAAAAAGAGAGGTCGCCTCATAACTCCCTATAAACCTGCATCAGCTAGTCCCCCATATTCTACTTGATTGAGGTAGGAAATCAAGTGGAATGTAATCATGAGTAACCCCATAAGTTAATCCCACATATCTCTTGGTAAAGCGCAAAACAATCAAACATCACCTCAAACTTACGAACATTAAATGCATACTGCCATTATATCGGACACGTGTTGCAGGCTTATTTCCTCTTGGTTTGAATGCTTTGAAAAATAATCTTTCTCCTATTAAAGCGGCGGTCATGTGTATTCATAAAAATAAACCTTTGCAACGAATATGGGTGGAATTTTGTAAGAAAAACTGGTTTGAATGAAAAAAAAATCAACTGATGTGCCTACTCGTTGGAACTCTACATATAAATTATTGAAAGATACACATTCGTATAGAGAGTTATCGTGTTCATGTTTTAGCCAACAAGAAACTGGAATTATATTATACACAAACAAATGGACTACATGTAATTATTTGAAAAAATTTTTAAAGGTGTTTAATGATACTTCTAATTTATTTTTCGGTATTTATTATCCTACTTCTCACCTTGTTGTTGAATATTGTGTTAAAATTGCATCCATATTTATGGAGTGCATGAAAAAACGAACGATTGAAAGAATGTGTTGTTTTTTTTATAAACAAAGATGGTTGAACTTTTTTTATGACATTTCAAATATATTTTTATTTGCTACATTATTAGATCCTAAAAATAGAGAAATTGGTTTAGAACTTTTCTTAACAGTTATTATGATGTTTTATTGCCGTTCGAAGAGTTTGAATACCTTTCCGTTGAAATATTATTCAAAATGTGAAAAACTCTTTATTTGATATATTTAAAAAATATAGTATAAATTTTGATGGTTCTCTTCCTACGAGTACTTCTGAGCGACAAAGTTCTACTATAGGTGATAATCATAGTAGAAGTGGTGACGACGATGATGAATTTGAGGAATTTCACGATTTTTTGAAACAAAAGAAATCACGAATGAGGCGTTCGGGTTACTCATTCGTTTCTAACCCTTATCGAGAACTTGAAACTTATCTAACAACGACTTTTGGGTATGGAACGTTGGGGGAAAATGAATCCGACGACGAGTTTGGTATTTTGAATTGATGTGCGCTAAGGAAATCAATTTATTGCGTTGTTAACATCATTGCAAGGGAGATACTGGCCGTTCCCGTATCAACCGTTTCAGTCGAACAAGCATTCAGTGAAGGGGGTACATGCTAGACTTGCGGAGATCCAACATTAGACCTCACAATCTCGAGTATCAAATGTTGTTGCATGATTGGGTCAACGCCGATCGACGCAAACAAGAAACGTTTTTAGTGAAGATGAAAAGAGAGGGACGTATTATGATAAAAGATTTAACGAGTCAACAAATGAATGAGTATGACACCCCCCGCACAATCATTTCCGATTCCTAAGGTAGGTAAGGTAAGTGAGAACTATGTGGAATTTGATTTCGAAGGTAAAAGATACATAGACAACTACCTTAAATTATTTAAAATTAAAATTTTAAATTTTAATTTCAAATATTTAAAAATAACCCAAGTCCAATTTCTTTTTATTTTTTTTGAATTTATTAAAAATATTATTTCTATTTTCTCACTTAACTTCAAAATTCCAAGTTTCTGATAATATAATTTTTGTTTTAATTTAATTTCAAGTATTTTAAATGGTTCAATTTCAATTTCTTTTTGATAAACTCAAAATATCAAAGTGTTAGTTATACTTTATCATTTAACATCATACATCAAAAAAAATATTATAGTAATTAAAGATAAAAAATTTAACTTCAAAAATTTCAAATATTCTAATTAAATCTCTTATTTTAACTTCAAATATTTTAAATAGTTCTTTCTGTTAATTTTTTTTAATTAATTCAAAGTTATTTATTTCTATTTTCTCACTTAACTATATATTTTTTTAATAAAACTAAAATAGGAGAAAGAAAAAAAATATGAATGTTAAAAGTGCAAAAAAAAACAAAAAAAAAAACACTAAATTGGCCAAACTGCCAAATCGAACTATGGTCGAACTATGAACGGCGGTTCACAAACTGCCAGCAATCGACCGTTTCACTATTCAGTTACGATTCAAGGTTTTTGGCGAAATCGAACTGCTGGCTCGAACCCATCTCTAAATTCAACCAAATACTAAAATAACCCAAAGCAGATCAACCTGATTTTCCCATCCTCATAAATTCACATTTTCAGCTCCGATTCGATCTCTTCAGTATCCATCCCGCAATAACGAACCTCAAAAAGGTTTTTGTTTGGCTCAATCATAAATCTCACATTGCCGGTTTCACACCAATTTAAGCTGTTCTCGGAGCTTTGCACCAAAGTTCAAACAGTATTCGATCTTCATTTGCCTTTTTTTTTTTTTTTTTTAGCTCACTTTAGCAAATTTTATGATGTAATTTCTGTAACTGCTTTTGTAGGTTGATGATGTGAATTCGATACTCAGAGAACCGGATCAAGCGGCTTGATCGAGGATATGGCGTGGTTTAGCGGGAAAGTGTCTCTCGGGAACTTCCCGGATTTCTCAGAGGCGGTGAATAAACTGAGTGAAAGTGTGAAAAACATCGAGAAGAACTTCGATAGCGCTCTTGGACTCGAAGACAAATCCGATGCTACTGGTAGCGGTACTGAAGGTATGAATTTTATTTATTTATTTATTTATTTGCAAATTCATGCTGATTGATAGTGAGATATTGTTTACCCTGTGGAATATACGAGAATTAGTACTATGTCTACAAGCTGGTGCGTGATTATTTGAATTAGTTCCAGCTTGTGTGGATCTGGTTAAAAAATGTGCCAGTGCCTAAAGTTTCTCACCTGCACAAAAATCCAATTAGATGTATTTACTAATAGTTTCTGCATATCAGCACCAGGAATATGGTCTTCGGGTACGGATAGAAAAGCGTTGTTTGAACCCATCATCGGGTTTATGGGGCAGAAGGGCGGGGAGGATGGTAGTGTTGAATCATTGGAAAAGTCTAATAATGCCTCAAAGCCAACATCTCCTGTCAAGGATAATAAACAAGTCGAGAATGAAAACTTAGCCAATCAAGAAAGTGAACAAATCCCTCACGCCGAACAAACAAATGAAGATTTAAATAGTGCAAATGTAGAGACAAGAGAAAGTGCTGCTGCTGTAGACCTTAGCGACGCTGAGGTGGAACAAAAACCCGAAGAGTTTGTTCCTGTCGAAGAAGTTCCTGAACAAAAACCTGACGATGTTGAGAAAGCGGAATCTGAAAACGATCTTAAAGAGGATGAGAGATCTGAAGAGATATTACCATCATTTCCGGAGTCTGTACAATCAGAATCTACACATTTGGAGTCACTTCAGCCAGAATCAACTACAACAAGTCATGTTGGTCAAATTGAAATTATACCTCCCGTGCCTACAAAAGATGATGCAACGAGTTTGCCAGAGATACTAGACGAAAAGAATGCAGATAAAGAAGATGGTAAAGAAAATTTTCCAACTCAAGATGAAAGTAAAGAATCGTCTGAATCAGAAGAAAGTCCTGAAAAGACGAGAGATGTTGAAGATAATTCTAAGGACAGGCTGTCTGTTTTACAGTATAAGGATGTGGAAGCTTCGAAAGAAGCCTTGGATGTGGTTAATCCTCTGAATGATACTGTTGCTAAACCAACTGAGCAAACGCAGCACACAGAGAAAGATATTAATAAAAAAGAAGAACATATAAGTACTGGAAGCAACGTGCCTGATACTGCGGATTATGTGGCTGAGCTTGAGAAAGTGAAGAAGGATATGAAAATGATGGAAACTGCTTTGCAAGGGGCAGCTAGACAAGCACAGGTAGTTTTAAGTTATTCTATCTATTCTTGGATTGTAGTATATGTTTACGCTATTACGAGATTTCCATACTTCTGATATAATGATCATTTCCATGCTGTTATTGTTGTTTGCACTACCAGAAAAAACCAATTTACCTACAGAAAAATTGTCGGTAAATGTTAAGAAATTTGTAACCTGTAGGTAAAATTATTGTCGGGAAATATTTACCAACGAAATCTAAAACTGTTGTTAAATACCGACAATTTTTCTGTCGATAAATTGTAAAATTGTTGGCGATTTTTCTATAGTTGGTCGCTATAGTTTAGGGAAAAACAATTTTTTTTTTTAATGTCCGCATTCTGTAGGTAATTGTAAAATTTAGTGACAAAATCATTACTATCGGTAAACTCCTAAGTTTTTTTTTAGTTTTTTTTTTTGGTAGTGTTGGGTTTCATTGACAATGGTAAAATGGTTGACAAAAAAACTAATTGTAATTCAGCGGTGTATCTTAAGAAGGGGTGTTAACAGGCAATTGCACTGTGTTAGAAAGGTGCTCCAGGTGAATGGGCCCTAATTCTGTTAGTGCGGGAAGCTAGAACACAGCTTACATGTTTATCGAGTTATTAATACTTTGTTGTTTCTGACTTTCTGTTAACACGTGTCTCTTTGACTTGAGACCACATGAGAAGGGTAGCTTGTAAACAATATTATATTAATCTACTTTGAGGAGCTGCTGAAATTATATAATCGTTTACTTTTTGTGAACTTTATGCATATGAGAGCCTTAATTTATTTCTCCTCGAAGATATGAAATGTGAACCTGATTTATTTATTTATTTTTTAATTTTATCTTCCAGGCCAAGGCTGACGAAATTGCAAAGTTGATGAATGAAAATGAGCAGCTGAAATCCTTGATTGATGATCTGAGAGTGAGTGAAGACTGATCCTTTTTAGAAGTTTCTTGAATTTCTTATTGATGTTTCTTTTTTATATGATCACCTTTTGGTTTTAGCATTAGAAAGATTTGATGATACATTGTAGTGGTGCATGAAAAATAGATCCAGAATAATATTTTATATTCATATGATTCTATGATTATAAAATGTGTCATATCATATCAGGTTCTAAATGTTATATAACAGCATGTCAATGCATGTATATAAATTTCCCAAAAAAATAAATAAATGTAAAGCCTAAGAGAACAAAGAGGGGTCATTGGTTCAAAACTCAGAAGTAGCTTCATTGTCAAGTAATATTGGTCTGCATGCTAACAATGTGGAACAGATGGTACAAAAAAGACGAAAAGTTACGAACGATCATGAATTTAAATGCCTGTTTATAATTTTAGATTTGAGGACATAATAGTACGAGAATGCCACGAGCTTTTATTACTCAAATTGAGTTGGACCTCTTACACATGTTCCTATTTAAATATGCCTTCATACATTTGTGCAAAAACATATGTACAGATGTATAGAGAAATCTCTAACTGGTAAAAGTAATTTCCAGAGAAAAACAAATGAAGCTGAAATTGAATCTCTACGGGAGGAGTATCATCAGAGAGTGGCAGCACTTGAGAGAAAGGTATACTTCTGTTCAATTTCATTTTTATTCTAGTAAAATTATGGATTTATATTGGCATGCACACACAATATCTTGGAATTAGTTTGTTTCCTTTCTTGAATGATGCACTTATTTTCTCGGGCTTTATTGCTTGACTTCTACCTGACTTTGGTTCTTTCACATGATTTAACTGCTGCTGCTGTTTTATTATTTATTTATTATTATTATTTTACTTTATTTTATTTTAAATATGCATTGTGAAGGAGCTGTGGTTGACTTGCATTTTTTAAGGTTTATGCTCTCACTAGGGAAAGAGATACACTGCGTAGAGAACAGAATAAGAAAAGTGATGCTGCAGCTCTTCTGAAGGAAAAGGATGAAATAATCACTCAAGTGATGGCTGAAGGTGCGTGCAACTTATACACGCTGGTTAAGAAGGTCCTTTCATGTGATATGGAGCTGTAATGAGTTATTTTTATATGTATAAGGCGGATTTAATATTAACTAAGATTAAAAAGTATATATATATTTCGAAGAGACTGGAACTGGATGACCAGGCTTTGTCCTCCTGCCAGTACATGATCTGTTATAAAGATATTGTTGAAATATGAGTTCATATTTAAAGGAAAATTTATTTTAGTTCCACGCATGTCATCTCATTTGTATGCATGTTGCGGTAATTTTAGATTATAATAACTGATATTGAAGTTCATCTTTCTTACGATAATCTCCAGGTGAAGAGCTCTCAAAAAAGCAAGCTGCTCAGGAATCTCAGATAAGAAAGCTTAGGGCACAGGTGTGCATATATATAACGATCGTTTTTCATCTCATTTAGAATGGCATTGTTTCTGCTAAATTTAAACACGGGTCATATACTTTTTCTTGAAAGCTAGATCAGAGAGCTTGAAGAGGAGAAGAAAGGATTGCTTTCGAAACTCCAGGTTGGTTTTCTTCTACACTTTGGTTATTCAAACAGAGATAAATTTTGCTCATACTTTAGAGGCCCGAAAAGACTGGGCCTATTTGTCCCGGGAAATTAGACCTGCGGCCCGGTTGTCCTGACATTAAAATACTCTAATTTCGTATCTATGAGCTGGGACTGGGTCTCAAAATGGTGACCGGGAGGAATTTCGGCCCGGCCCAATTTCAGGATGTGGTCCAATAGGCCCAGCCATTGCCAGCTTTGCATATAATTTTTTTATTTTTTTTTTAAATATTAATAACTGTTTCCTATATTTGGTGCTCATTGCTTATTGGAATTAAAGAGGATTTTGATGTTATTTCCCAGGTTGAAGAGAACAAAGTAGAGAGTCTAAAACGAGACAAGGCAGCAACTGAAAAGTTGCTCCAAGAAACTGTAGAAAAACATCAAGCCGAACTCGCAACTCAAAAAGAATACTACACAAACGCTCTGAACGCGGCAAAAGAAGCCGAAGCATTAGCCGAGGCACGCGCAAACACCGAAGCGAGAACCGAACTGGAAAGTCGACTAAGAGAGGCCGAGGATCGTGAAAGTATGCTGGTTCAAACACTAGAAGAGTTAAGGCAAACTCTGAGCAGAAAGGAGCAGCAGGCAGTTTTTAGAGAGGATATGCTTCACAAGGATATTGAGGATCTTCAAAGGCGATATCAAGTTTGTTCGCTATTTTAATGCTATATCTTTATGCTTGAAAACACGTTTAGGTGTATTTAATCTGATGTAGGATTTACTTTTCGCTAGGCAAGTGAACGTAGGTGTGAGGAGTTAATAACACAAGTTCCGGAATCTACCAGACCTCTTTTGAGGCAGATTGAAGCCATGCAGGTTTTATGTGTGATTAGTATTTTTTATTTTTGGATTATTACACTCACGGGCCTTGCTTTGACTATATTCTTTTCTTGTAACATTAATTTTCAGGAAACAGCTGCCAGAAGAGCCGAAGCTTGGACTGCTGTTGAAAGATCTCTGAACTCAAGGCTTCAGGTTTCTAGATATACGTTATTTTCCTTGTTATATTACTTTTGAGGCATCTAAATGTAGATAAAAACTTGTGTCAAACCACCTAACAAAGTACATTCCGTTAGGCAGGGCCCAAATTTTAGTTTTTAGTTTTTGGGATTCTGTTTTTTTTAAAGATTTTTTTTTTTTTTTTTCTTATGTTTTTTCAGTTTTTAGGGTTTTTTAGGGTTTTTAGTTTTGTTTAGGTTTTCATTTCCCCCCTCATTTTCAGTTTTTTAGGGTTTTTATTTTTTTGGTATTTTTATTTTTAGATTTAGTTTCAGGGGGCCTGCCTAATGGTTAGGCGGTTTGACACGAGTGTGCCTTCTAAATGTAATCTTGATTTAACCTGGCAGGAAGCAGAGGCCAAAGCCTCGGCTGCAGAGGAAAAGGAGCGTTCTATCAATGAGCGTCTAACTCAAACTCTATCTCGAATAAATGTTCTTGAAGCTCAGGTTCTTTTTTAATTTATTACTCGGTTAGTTATTGAGATAGATCTTGTTTTTGATGATTATTAGCTTATGCTTGGGCATTTCTGCAGATATCATGCCTTAGAGCTGAGCAGACACAGCTAACAAGGTCTCTTGAAAAGGAGAGACAGAGGGCAGCAGAAAATAGGCAAGAATATCTTGCTTTAAAGGAGGAAGCTGACACTCATGAAGGTCGGGTGAATCAGCTCGAAGAAGAGATTCGTCAACTTAGGAGGAAACACAAGGAGGAGTTGCATGAAGCACTGGCTCATCAAGAGCTTCTTCGAAAGGTAGCATTTTTAGTTTCATGTTCTTGCTGATATGTGCGAGAAATTCTTGTGTAATTTGTTTATTTATATTTCTGGATATTTATCTAACTTTTTTTTTTTTTAAATCTGAAACGGTGTTCCCGAGTCTTGACGTGGTGTAATCTTGGAAGCTGGGTTGAAACATAAATGTTTTTTTTTTGTCTTATCTTTTATTTATTATTCATTTATTTTTATTTTATTTTTCAGGGAAGAATACACAAAAATCCCTGAACCTTGATTTTTTCCCAGAATTATTTTTCCAGTGAAATTCTACTTGGAAATGTTGCTTGTGTCACTAATTTTTAATTTGACACTCCAGCAACTATTTGATGTGACAATGCATTACATTTTGTCAATTGGAAACTTTCAATATTCAGTTATAACTATTTCCAGTAATTCAATTGATGTTTGATATTTTCACAGTTCACTTGCTAAATTGTTCTAATGTTAAGTGATCTACTATATGTTTTCGTTACATGGTTTTGTTGTATTTTTTTGTCATGTTATTGTTCAATCCCTACCTTACAAAATAAGATTGTTCTATTTTAAATTTTTAACAGGAACTAGAGCGGGAAAAATCTGCTCGTTTGGATCAAGAAAGGGCTTCCAGCCTTCAGTCTCCTCGTATAACTGATCAAGGCTCCATAGGAAGGCAAAAGTCAACTGGCTTTGAAAATGGTAATTTCACATCAACCGTATGCAGTAAATTGTTGTATTCATTCTATTGTTGCATTTGACAATCTACTTCAACAGGTAGCTTGACTCGTAAGATATCGAGCGCAAGCAGCTTGAGCAGTATGGAAGAAAGCTATTTCCTGCAAACTACTTTGGGCTCATCTGACAATATGTCCGAACGTAGATCTTTTGCAGAGGGTCCCGTGAGCCCATATTATATGAAGAGCATGACATCAAACACTTATGAAGCTGCTCTTCGACAAAAAGATGGGGAGCTTGCATCTTACACATCTAGACTCGTATGTTGCAAATCTCGGATTCATTTGACATTTTGCGTTCATTTCTGTATGAGGCACACTCATCTCAAACCGCCTGAAACTAAATCCTAAAAAAAAATAAAAAAAAAAGAGAGAGAGAAAGAGAAGAGAAGAAGAAAACCCTAAAAAACTAAACTATAATAAACTAAAAAAGAACCCTAAAAATGGGGGGAAAATTGAAACCTAAAAAACTAATATAAAAAACCCTAAAAAACTGGAAAGCCCTTGGAAAACTAAACTAAATAAAAACTACAAAAAAGAACCCTATAAACTAAAAAGAAAAAGTGAAAAACAAAAATTTGGGTCCTGCCTAACGGAGTGTACTCTGTTAGGCGGTTTGATACAATTTTTTGTCTTTATGTATTCATAGGGCCACTCTTAGTTATTCGTGTGTACGTACTAGTTCTTGGTATCTGTTCCGAATCCTGCTTTTAACTGTCGATTTATTTTTATTTTTGTCTTCAGGCTTCTTTGGAATCGATCCGCGACTCTCTTGCAGAGGAGTTAGTTAAAATGACAGCAGAGGTAAAACTTTGTAAATTTTTATAATTTTATCTTATAATTTTTCCTTCTTAGTACATGGGTGACAATGCCTGGACGTTAATCTTCATTGAAATGAGATATGGTAGCGATATCATAAATTCTAGTTAATGAAGTTGAAATGTTTGCAGCTATTAATTATACCAAAGATTTTAATCTCCACTTAGATGTGGTTTCAATTGATATGTGGATTGATTTGCACATGGTACAGTGTGAAAAGTTACGGGCAGAAGCAGCTACACTACCTGGAATACGATCAGAATTAGAAGCACTCAGACGGAGACACTCGGCTGCCTTGGAGTTGATGGGCGAACGTGATGAAGAGGTATCTCGGTTCTTTTAACCTTTTTCTTACTTATACAGAGTTTAAGAAATTAATTTGATAGAAAGTGGTTAGAAGAAATCAATGCAATCTTGTCTGAAGAGTTTTCTTTTTTTTTTTTAGGTTTTTATTTTTCTCCTCCTTTAATAGGGTTCTTTTTTTAGCTCGTCTAGTTTTTGTAGTTTTTTTTTTTTGGTATTTTTTTTAATTTTAAAATTTAGTTTTAGGGACCTTCCTAACGGTTCCAACCATTTGAAGTACTTATTTTCTCATCTGAGATATAAAAGTGAGACATTTTTTTGTGTAGTTGGAAGAACTTCGTGCGGATATTGTTGATCTAAAAGAGATGTACAGAGAGCAAGTAAACATGCTTGTAAATAAGGTAAAAGGTGTTTTTACCTCGGCTCTTTAGAAGTTTTTTAGTTTACTAGTAGTGATTATTCATCATTTGTGTTTCTTCGTATGTTTGCAGATTCAGAGACTAAGTTCATCTGTCAGCGTTGCTTGAAAGTGAATCAATCACTGGGTATCACTTCGAATCGTCTCGTTTTCATGATACAGTGTTAGACGTGGCATTATTTGGTGCACGCAGTAACAAATATGTATGATTTCAGTGTATTGATGTATAGCACGATAATCTTTGTGTGCAGTGGTTTTTTTGAGCCTAAATGGCATAATTTATTGAATTAATTTTTTGATGTCAGTTATACAAACTTAATTTGAATGTGTACTCTGGTGACTGACTCTTAATGGTTCATATTAATTGGTTTGCTAGGTGAGACACAATTAGCTCAATAAATTGCACACGGCGCCCTTTAATATTGAGATATTATTATTAGATCATATTCACAATTAATTGTTTAGATTAATTATTAAAAAAAATTCTTCGATGTTTAGACAAATTATAGAATACCCTTGTCGGAGTTGTAATTTGTGTGAAGTATATGTTAAAAGGGTTATTTATAATTTTGGAAGACATTAGAGCTGATTATTATTATTATTATTATAGTTTTTTTTTAATAAACAACAAATTAATGGTATTTTTTGTGATTTAATGCTGATTTGAGTTATATTTGTTGAACCCAATATTCAATGGATTTTGGGTTTCAATTTCAATGGGTAACCATATGTGTATATTCACTGTTACAGATTATGGAACCCACTACAATTCAATTATCTAACTAATTATCACATGGAAGCACTACAATATCATCAGATTGTATAGTCATTATTTTCAAACTATATTTCTTTAGGAATTGGTATATATGTATTGGGGTTCTGGGTGGGTGTATGATGCGATGAATATACGAGTGAGTGCATGGGCGTAGTCAGCCCGATCTAATACTCTTAATCCAAATCTACTAACCCTAGTCCAAATATAAGTTTTTTTACTATTTTTAATATAAATTTTTATTTTTTTTTGGTTTCAAAAGGGCCTAAAGAGATTTGAACTGTCCCTGGCTAGGGGAGCACCCCCTAGTTCCGCCCCTGAGTGGGTGCTTAGTATGAAATCATAATTTATTTATCATCATTCTTTTAAACTTATAATGATAAATATATAAGAGAAAGATGCTTATACGCGGTAAAATAACTACGTTGTCAAATATCTTTGCTACTACCACCAATCGAATTCTCTTGTCGATCTTATTCTAACTTTCAATAATGTTATCTGTTTATCTGTAGTCCACTCTGCTTGTCGTAAATTCAATATTTTACACATCATTTTCCGGCGAACAACCACACCAAATTAATGCTTCAAACACCACACTATTTTGAAGTTTGTCATGAAACACGAATTCAATGTTGGCTTCTATGCTTGCATCAACATACATAATTATCGGTATAATCACTAAAAAAATTATTACATTTTAATTCCCAACTATTAATATATTGTCGGGGATTCTGGAATCCATTGAAGGCATAGGAGGTGACAACGAATTGGTCTTGCAACCAGTTTCAAATGGTGTGTAGTTTGTAACATTTGAATGAAAACTCACGAGTGAGAAAGTTATTTTCGATTTGTCATTGTTTGCCAACAAACGGGGCATGCGTACTGAGAAATGAATTGCATGGTATGAACAAGATCGATGAGAAAATTAGATTAGTGGTGGTTGCAACGTTGTTGAATAATGTTTCAGATTTTCGGTTATTTACGATTATCCAACTTTATAATTCAACGTATAGTGTAAGGCACATCTTTTTTTTTCTTTTTTTTTTTTTCTTTTTTTTTCCTTTTGCAGTTTTTAAAATGTTAGGTTTTATTTGGAACACCAACAAAGAGTTGTGATTTTATTTGCAATTAACCGAAATATTATCATTTCAAATTAAAGAAAATAGTTTTCTAAACTAAATGATATTTTCTTCTTGGGAAAAGCGGAGTCGTTGTCGATGTTTAGAATGATAAGAAGCGTACGGATGAAACTTGCATAGTTTACAGTGCCTCTAGAAAAAAGAATAATAAATGAAGTGTGCTTTTCATAGCACGCAAGCTTTCATAGCTCAGTTGGTTAGAGCACCCGTTTAGTAAGCGGGAGGTCTTGAGTTCAACTCTCAATGAAAGCAAAATTTTCTTCATTTCTGTTTTACTACTCTGTATTTAATCATGTTATATTTACTCTTAATCTCTCAATATCAAGCTTTCATAGCTCAGTTGGTTAGAGCACCCGTTTAGTAAGCGGGAGGTCTTGAGTTCAACTCTCAATGAAAGCAAATATTTTACTGTTTTTATGTGATTTTTGTATTATATTATGCTTCACTTTTCGTAATTTTCGTAATTCTGGTTCCTGAAATGGATCTACAGATATGTCGAGAGAGGTTCACGATCCCTGCAAAATTGTGGAGTGACTAATGAACCAATTAATAACCAAATTGAAATTGGCACCTTTCTTTTCTTTTCTTTTTTTTTTTTGGGTTTTTAAAAATTCCTTTCTTTTGTTTATTTCTCTCACTCTATCAATTTTTTTTTCGGAGGCGCAAGCAATTTTGTGCCTATTTTTTTATTTGTTTTTTTTATTTATTTCTCTCACTCAATCGCAGCAATACAGACAAAATTTTAAAAATATAAATTTGTGGTTTATATATTTAAGACATTAATTTATCTATTTCTTTTTTCAATTAAACCCTTCCCTAATCTATTAATGTCAAGTAATAATTCAAGAAGTTAGTTTTGAAATTAATATATTTGTTATTAGAATTTTAAAATTTTGTATTACTATCTTCAATATTACATTTACCAAGATATGAATTACTAATTAAAAAAAATATTAATTAAGAATATATATGAAAAGAAATAAATAAGAAATTCGAACAGCGACGGATCTACAGGTATATCGGGGGAGGCCACGGCCTCGCAAAAAAATTCGAAAACCATACTTCTTTATAGTGTTTTTTTATTTGTATAAATTATATAATATGTGGTCTCCCCAAATGTATAGTTTTGTCAGGTGGTGGAGTGGATAATGCACCAATTAAACCAAATTGAAATTGGTGAAAGGTTTTGCGCCTTCTTTTCATCTTCTCCTCTCTCTCTTTTTGGTTTCGCAAGCAATTTTACGTCCTTTTTTTTAAATTTTTTTCTTTTATTTATTTCTCTCACTCAACCGGTTTTTTTGGAGGTGCAAGTAATTTTGCGCCTTTTTTTTATTGTGCCTTAATTTTTTTTATTTTCTCTCACTCAACCGCAGCAAAACAAACAATAAAAACATACTCCCTTCTTTTTACATTGATAGTGTTAATTTCACACAAATTAAGAAATGTGTGTTTTATATATTAATATCTATCTTTTTTTTTTTTTTCAGTTAGACCCTTCCCTAATCTATTAATGTCAAATAATAATTCAAGATGTTAGTTTTAAAATTAACGTATTCATTACTAAAATCTCATAATTTTGTATTTTTATCATCAATATCACATTTACCAAGATACATATTGCTATTTCAAAAAAGAAATAAATTAATTAGAGATATATGTAAAAATAAAAAAATTAATGATAAACAGATGAAAATGAAATATTGAATTATATTTGTTGTACGTATGTATAAATTGGGTTTCTATTTTCATTATTATTTATTATAATATAATTCATCACAGTTATTATTTATCTTATTTGCATGTGATCTCCCCAAACTTAAGTATCCGGTCCAATCCCCTTGCAAGAAAAAAATAAAATGAAATCCGAACACTTCAAATAGCCAACAATTGAGCCACAAAAGTGTGGTTATTAGTTGTCATTCTTACACCAATCTTCCAGTGTAGGCGTTGCGACTCCAACGTTTCTCATGTCGACAACATTTGCTGGAAGAACGAAAGAAAATCATTATTATTTACTTTCAAAATTATGGGAAATGCAAAGTCCTAAGCAATTAATGTATGAGACAAAAGAAGAGATAATTGCAAAACTACCCCTCTAAGGTGAGGTCAGGGTAATTATAAAAAGAATTGAGAGAAGTTTCAAAATTATAATAAATTTCATGAAGTTTGATTTTTGCCTTAAATTTGAGAGATAATTGTACATTACACAATTGTTACCAATTTTGTCCCCAATTTTGTTGCGGTATTTTGTTTTTATTTTTTATATGCTGTTTAAATTTATTAATTTAAATATAATAACTATTTTGTATTTCAATTAATTTGATAGAAATTAATATTTTTGTGTCAAGCGGCCAGTCCGCTCTGGCCGGCCGCAGACTGTTCTGAAATGGGCAGGGCGGGCCTGACCCATTTTTTTGCGGGTCGGGAAAACCTAAGTTCGCGGCCCGCCCGCAGGTTAGGAAGTTTTTATTTTTTTAAGAAAATTACATTTTTATGTTTAAAATTTAATAAAATAAAAAAACTATAATATTTAAAGTTTTCTAACGGGCAAATAGGAAATAAAAGAATACAAATATGTATTCAATTTTAACAAATATAAATTCTAATTTTAAATTTATAATAAAATTAAAAGAGAAAATCTAAAACACGAGCCAACTCGCTCCGGCCCGTAAAAACCCACTGGTTTAATGGGGCGGGCCAAAAAAGCCCGTGATCAAACGGGCCTAGGAAAACCCAAATTTGTCCGTTTGCGTGAATTTTGGCGTTTTGACAGTGCTAGATATAATAAACTCTTCCTGATATTATGAATTGTTAATTCAATTTTTTCTAGTTAATAAATATTATACTAAATAATTACACATTTCATATGGTTATCAATTATAAATAGATCATATTTTTGGCAACTTTAAAGATTCTCATTTCAAATCCACTTTTCAATCATCTCTCAACAAAAAGTGGCTATACCTAACCCTTTCAAAATGTATTTTGGCTAATTCAAACGTTAGATTACCAAACAATTCAATTAGAGTATTTGTTTAGACTAATAATTTAATTAGAGTATTTGATTAGACAATCTAGTAAATTGAGTTCCAAACCTTTAAATTGTGTTCAATCTTCTAACCTCCAAACACAACCATACAAAGAAGTTTAACTATAAAAATATCATCGAGTTTTAATCTAATTGTATAAACGTATGTATTTGTTCAAAATTACGAATACCACATTAGTTGCACGCTGAGCATTTCAGAAAACGTGGTGTTTGTGATCATACCATTAAGGTATTTCTAATTACAATTTTAAATGGTATGATTTTTTTTTTCTCTTTAGTAATTAGGCCACAACCTCAAGGTTAGTTATGTAACTATCCTTACGAAGAAAATTTATTTTGAGGATAAAATTAGTACCCGTATGTATCTCGGGTGTTGCAGCAGCAGTTGCATCAACAATTACGGTAACAACATGATAATCCAATGCAATCGCGTCAAATGCAGTTTGTCGGATGCAATTTGGAGTTTGAACACCTATATAATAAAGTAATTAATCAATAAACATTTAAATCATAACGTCATACATAATTCAAAAAAAAAAAAAGGTTAATACTGATGGATATAACCGTCAGCAAATCCGGTATTATTCTTTTTTTTTACGGGTACAAATTGTCAGTATTTTTGCCGTCGATAACTGTATACTGATGGGATAACTCTACCCGTCAACATTTACTAACAAATATTACATCTCAGAAAGATACGGGTTCAGCCCGTCAGCCTGCACAAATATTTATAAAAAATAATAATTTTTTATAAAAAATAATATTTTTTTGGGCAGGCCTAGTCAAGCCAACACCCAGTCCACCATCCCAGCCATGAGTGACACTTGAACCCGCGATCTCTTGGAAATAGATGAGTGTTGTTATTACCTCGGCAAGAAAATTAAATGTGAGCTTTTGTATATTTTCAGTTTATATTAAATATGTTAATTAAGTTATAAATTATATTTATAATTAATTATATTATAAATATATAATATTATTTTAAAATGCATTACGATTGAATAATATTTATTGAAAGTTATGTTTTATATATATATATATATATATATATATATATATATATATATATAGTTATAAAATAATAATTTATTTAGGCAATAATATATAAAACATTAATAAACTTATATTGCTTAGTATTTTTATTTATATATTATATTTATAAATAATAATATTATAAATATATAATATTATTATATATAAATAGAATAAAATTTTAAAAAAATTGTATTTTAATTAAAAAAGTATTTATTATAAATATTATATTTTTATATTTATTATATTATCCTTTAAAATAATTATATATATTTATATATATAAATGATTAAATATAATTATATATTATTATTAAAAAGTGTATTGTAAATATTTATTGAAACTTATTTATATATTACTGGAGTAT